>VOMN01106314.1:0-24585 GCA_014899125.1 Orchestia grillus | reverse complement strand
ACAATCTGAAAATACGCGAAACATTCGAGAATGAGGCGTGTTTATCAGAAAAAATTTGAGAACATTTGCTACACTAAGTACAGAAATATCGTAATTTTTCTTTTTTCAATTTTGAACGCCACTGTACATTTACCACACGATGTTCTACACACAAAAAGCGAGAATATTTTCCGTATTTTCTTGTAATTGCGTTACAAGCTGAATTTGAGCCCACAGTTAAATTATAATGCCTCGTATTTTGAAAATCCTGGATAATTCGCTGCTGAGGATAATCTCAGTATATTTATGAACTTGAAAACAATTAAATGTAGCTACACAATTTAGTCAACCTGTGTGTTCACCGTTGGAGATACTGAATAAAAGATACTGAAAAAAAGTTAACCTGTGTGTGGATACTTGCAAGCTCTAATTAGAATTTAACAAACATCTGCTTCTCCCAAGAGGTTTTTGTCCTCCTTGGTCTGGCTTTTTTAGGTCATTTGCTCTTCCGCAAGCGAAAACCAACTAACTTATACACACAAAATTGAGTTTTTTTGCCTCAATAGAATGGTTTTGACTTAAGCGAAACAATGGTGCAATAATTTCTTCATGAGTTTGATTGAATACGTTTGATGGAATACGTGTAGTTTGGCACAAAATCATCCCGCTAGCCTTGTTTAAAATATCTGTGGTCCATAGAAACATAGCCCACGAGACTCGAAAGCGTTTAGTCTAAAAATGCACCTTATATCATACGAGGAAATATATCTCGCACCTGATATACTTCCGTAAAACATAATTGTCCTACCATCAAAATTTTTTAGAATTGTTTAACAGTAAAAGATATTGGTGGAGTGAAGTATTAATTGATTAATTCTTGTAATTGAGTCGCATCGTTATAGAGCTTATTTCATCTGGGATGGTCGTCCCTGATGGTAGTTCAACCGTCGCTCGGCGACCTCGGCCTGCTCCGCCAGCTCTGCCAACATCCCACACACAAACACACGCTTACACGCACATCTCTGTAGCTACACACACACACACGCTTCGTACACCAGCATCTAGCTATTCGGTTCACTCCTACGTGAAGACTTGGCAATTGATTCAATTTTTATTTTTTTTGTAAAGATTATTTCTATGCGGAAGTTTTTACATTTGTTTCAAACGCTAAAAATTACTTTTCAGGTCGAAAAGATAATGTTTTGCACAATATTTAATTTATTTCATGTAAATTCTCGTTAAAAAATATGCTAACCTAGCACACGGCTTTCCTTGCTCCCAGGGTCGAAGTCAAATTTCACGAAAGGCAAAACAATGTTTTAAATTAAGAGGTCTGCATTACAGGCATGTGGTTTGAAAAAAATATCGTTTACCGTAAAATTTCAAAGTTTTTCTATCAGATACTTCTACGTGTGCATGTCATCGAGAAGGTAAATAACATTCCAGCTGATGTTCATACGTGCGCTGGTAACACAGCGCGAGAAGAACATGCGCTTCCGACGAATGAGACATGGGAATACTCTGCTGTTCCGTATGCGGACACGCGCTTCTGCGGTGCTCCGTAGTCTAGGTCGGCGCAGGGCAACCGTGAAGCGGGAGAGGGGGGAGAAAACTGGAGGCCTTTACCTCTGACACGGTCATTTCTGCATTAGTAAGCTTTTCTCATCTACTGGTTAAACGAACTGCGAATAATGAAAATTAATCCAGAGTTTTCACTTCAAAGCGATGATTGAGTGTTTGTAAGGAATATCTTCGATTTCGTGAATTCCCGAAATTGAGGTGAAATACTCGATCTATGTCAGCAATGACAATGAATGATCATCGTGCAGAGTGTACACTGTAAATCATTGTTTCTTACAGATTATTATAAGTATTATTATTATTATTGTTTTCATTATTAGTTCGTCTAAAGCTTCCTAGTAACATAAATAAGATTTCAAGAGAGCGAAAAGAAGAAATCGTTTAGCATGAACTTGAGAAAATGTGAAATCAATGCACTGGTGCGTTCCCACCCAAGAGTCCCTGCACATAGGGACAGCAAGTTAAGGAAGAGGAGGAAAGAAACATAAAAAAATAACATCGAAGAAGGCATGCGAATCAAGGATGCAAATAGGGTACAAAAGACAGAAGTCCCGAAAGCCTAGCTCGAGTCCTTACAGATTTGATACTAGAAAATATACTTATGATAAGCTGGTTTCCGTGAACACTATAAAGCCATCGCGTTTACTATGAATCATTTTGATGCCGTACCGAATTTAGCGTTTCACCACGATGATTTACACAAGTGTAATTAAAGCAAATACGTAGTCTTGGAAATGGATGCGGGTTATATTTTTAAAACTCTATGGGCGAAACGTAAGACTGTTTAAAAAAAATCTCAATTCACTCACGCCGCTGGGAATTTGGCGTTAGAGAATCTTCCCACTAGATTTCTCGCTAGTAACTTGTTTCGATACAATCAAAAAAGCCCCTCATAACATCTCCGAGGGGGACTACCAACAGGCTGAGCAACGCAAAGAGCGTTGCTTTGGTACCTTAAAATGTTCTGCCAAAATCCTTACGGGCGTGACAGAGAGACGGACGTACCAAGCAAGCAGCACTGGGGTACCAGGACACGCGACGCTCTGTGGTTATGTTTTCGTTTCTACGCGTTTTTTACAGTAGGATTTCTCATCTTGTATAGCGATTGACATACCCGTATGAGGTAGGGACCTTGCCAACTTTTTGGGCGCGCAACCACATTTCTGTGGAGCATAACACGAGCTCCAAAATTCAAAGAGCTGCTCAAGACACTAATTTCTGTGAACGGGTTCCATTAAAAACAGGATGACATGTTAGGCGCTAATATACTCCTATAAATTAAGCGAGACCGTGGTTCATTTAAACAATCGAATGTGATGCGTCGTGTGCCTTCAAAAAATAATATTAAAGAGTTCTTTTGGAAATTCTACGAGTGAAAGGAAGTTAATTATCTGCATGCAGACTTGGCGATCAGCTCATGTGAGGGCAGTTTGGTTCCCTCTTGCAGGTTGAGCCATCTTTCCACTGAAGTCCAAAAACGGGTAGTAACGGAAAAAACTTCATTAACTGCAACACAGTTGACACACAGCACATCGATGGGTTTTTAGTGCCTTGCAATTACCGACGCGACAGTGACGTGTGGAAGGTAAGGTTAGGCTTAATTTTTCGAGGGAAGCACTCCGTGGTTTCATGAAAATCCGTTTGCATTGCCAGGAATTGAACCCTTGCCTTACAGTTGTGACCAGCCCAGCGTAGATCGAATTACATGACTTTGCATAAATGAAATATATTGGTTCAAAATGCTATAAAAAGCTATCAATTTTCAGATTTTGAGAAGAAAAAAATGTGAAAACTTTCCATAATATGCGGCACATTCTCCGAGCGAAAAAATTAACAGAAAAAAAGGTAAAATTTAACTTCCTCAAGTACCAAGTATCTTTAATTACATGTATAGTGATGTCAGAACAACTCACAAGACCCCACCATGCGTACTAACTTGAGGACCCTCAGCAGAAATATCCTCAACCCCACAAGCACCACTGCCATTCCACGAGAGGACGTTTGAGGGAACACAGTTTAATCTTGAATTATTATAGTTCGTTTAGAAACTGGGGTGAATACGCCCACACTTGCGCGTATTTTGAAAGACTGTTAGCGCGATGTTTTGTTCATTTTGAGAAGTTCGGTGCTGGTTGTAGAGCTAAGTAACTCGTGCCACCGGAACACGCAGGAGAGCAAGTAATGAGCGGGCAGTCGAGGAGATCGTGTAGGGTTTCTCGAGCGAATTATTGGGAAGCTCGATAGCCCTCGCGTGAGCTGCTGCTGCTGGGCACGCGCCAACGATGGAGGGAGACGAGCTGGGGCGGCTGTCGCAGCAACAATAAACCTATCACCCCCACCACCATTTGCAGCATCACCAATACAACTACAGCCACTACCTTCAGCATCACCAATACCACTACAACCACCAGCTGCAACATCACCAATACCATTACAACCACTACCTTCAGCATCACCAATACCACTACAACCACCGCCTGCAGCATCACCAATACCACCACCACCACCAGACCAGTGAAAGGAACACACCCTCCGCTACCCCAGGACGGTTCACGACGGGTGGTGTCAGCTCCCTGGCGGGGACGGCGCAATGCCCCCGCGGTCATGGTCCATGCACGGCGGTGGGACGCAGCGCGATGTCTTCCGGAGACCACCCGTTCTCGGCCCCTCCATCCAGAGGCCCAGGCCTGCACCCGGGAACGGGAGGCGGCCTCCATGACACCACACCACTCGAATGGCCCTGGCGTCTGGACTCGGGGAAGGAACCTCGTCGACGGGGACTATTGGGGTACACCAGACCGTGCTAGACAACACACAGGACAACACCCAACAGAACACACAGGACAACACCCAACAGAACACACAGGACAACACCCAACAGAACACACAGGACAACAACCAACAGAACACACAGGACAACAACCAACAGAACAAACAGCACACCATTAAACACATCTCAAATTGATTTATAAACATTGTAAAATTTTCTAGAAGCTAGCATGGCAACAATAAATCGTAGAACGTATATTTTAAATGCGCACCAACACTCAAAGAAATAGCAACGCGAAACATTCCGAACAAGATCGAGCACTCATCATAATGAATCTTGGCCAACAACGGGCCATACAATACGGGTTACTGTAAGCCTCTGCAGCACGAATGCAATGCAGGTGTTGTGAGGGCAAGTGCCAAAATGTGCCTGTTAATTATCTCACAACACTCAGGGTCGTCGTTTCTCGCGTAAAAAGACAACAAGCGTACGCAGGCGAGACAAAAGTAATTTGTGAGCAGTCTCAAGCACCATGAGGGAGCTTCACTTCGTAAAATAACCTTGCTAAATATCTGCATCTGAAGCGTAGCATTTGGTAAATAATGGGAAATGAAACGGTGATACATTCTAAAATAAAGTGTTCAGAGCGTACATATTACGTGCAGGTGCGTAGTTGGAGTCAACCTGACATGGTAGTGTGGGAGTGTCAGGGGAGACCTGACATGGTAGTGTGGGAGTTTCAGATAAGACCTGACATGATAAGGTGGGAGTGGCAGATAAGACCTGACATGGTAAGGTGGGAGTGGCAGATAAGACCTGACATGGTAAGGTGGGAGTGGCAGATAAGACCTGACATGGTAACGTGGGAGTGGTAGATAAGACCAGACATGGGTGACGTAAGAATCGAATGTCACCAAGTGCATGGCGACCATACCGACGCTGTATCACGGTCGTACATGGTCACAAGAGAAGGGATGTGACGCGGCTACATAATATTTCCGTTACATCGAAGTCTACAATCAAGACTATCATCTCTCAAAAGAGAGACCACAGTAACATCAACACTCCCTTGGTACCTATGCTACAAGATAAGAGTCGTCAGTAGCTAATGGCGCAGGCACGGCGGCGTCAGTCAGACGCCCCTAACTCACCTCTCCGACAGCCGCTCGAGTTTATCACTACAGGACACACGGCCTCAGGGCTCATCCTGCAGGGGTACCTCACCTGTACAGCACTGCACCTCATCGATCTAAAACATGTTACGTGCAATTCGTAAAACTTGCACTTCTCAGTAAAGAATTCTGTGATTTGGCTAGAGATGTGGTAGGTTAGGCATCGCGGTTTCGAAGTCAACGTTTGCTCACAGCCACCGGTAGCAGACGTGGTCAGATTGACAGTTGGAAGTGCCTTAGATATTTCAGAATGTGGTTTATAAATAAGCGCAGAGCTGCCGAGAGCTGCCCCTCTCTGCAGGATGGACTGACCAGTGTGATCTATGTGTCTGGTGAAAGCGCACGTTTTTTTTCCTCGTCACGATCGCAAGATCTGTTGCGGCAGGAGTGATGGTTTCCAGTCAAGGAAATGTTCATCGGAGGCGTGTCTTCAATGGTGTGAAAACGATGTGACAAGGCGTGTTATCCTTTTGAAAACGAGGATGGCAAGTTACTCGATGAGTGTTTTAAAAGTTAAGTTATTCGATACCAGTTACGCACTGGCCACTCCGAAATCTTTCATAACATTTGAATTTGCGAGACGTGATTCTCCAGAGATGAATAAAGCCGGTGGAGTTTTTGGCTCCGGCTCAATCTACAACTGTGGAATGAGAACAGTAGTGAATAATTTAGCAAATAGGAATTATCTAAATCGACCACTAAAGTATTCCAAAGTACACTAAATGAACGATAGGAAGCCAGTCCATCACTCTTATTACACACAAAGCCCAAGCTTGAATTTTTCAGTGAGACATATATCATCTTGGGACCTTGAAACTGTCAGAGTTTTGAATCCTTGAAAATATAAACTAGATACACAATATGTCCTTTAACATCCCATTCCATATCCAAGGACCGTATCATTTTATTTCGAACAAGACAAACTCTACAAAGGACCAAACAAAGCCTACAGTCCAGTGGTTCGGAAACTAGGCTAGATTCCAGAGTTGGGAGCGTTCAAGGACTGCAGCGTTAGCAGATACGAAAAATAATAAATCGAGACGAACGAATCATGTGCAACACAAATACAAACGTCGCGCTTAAAGAGGTCGTAATAGAGTCCGCTCGTACGAAATGTAAGAACGGATATGGCAAGCAATTTAGCTCCCTTTACATCGAAAGCACGAAACACAAACGCATTGTTTTGAGCATTCATGAAGAGTACTAGGAAGCGGCCTAACGAAAGCTAATCTTTCATCGCCCACAGAATTCCCAGCTCCTAATTCGCAGAACCACCGGAAGCATCATTCGCTCGTGGAAAGTAGAGCTCGCTTGAAGAGCGGAGGACAGATCATAAGAGACCAGTGAATCTATTTCGACGTACGCGTCAGGCGCAGTAATAGGCCAGACTTAGAGGGCGACAAGGGCCTGATTTTTTATGCGAGTTACCCGATGGAGTTGAGGAGATAAAGAGAGTTAAGATAAAATAAAATTTACATTTATTTTTCATCGACCACTAATTTGTGCGTTTGCCAGTAAGGCTGAAATGATTACTGCTAACTTATTAAGTGGCATATTTTAAAGAGGTTCAAAAATATGCAACACCTGTGATGTTCGTCAGTAATGCTAAAGTCCTAAAACGCTTTAGCAAATACTTCGTTCCTCCAAGTCCTGGACTTTCATTACTGATGTATTTCATCTCTCAACTTGGGTTGTTCAAAAATCCCAATTGTTCACACTAAATTCATGAATGATTGCAACGCTCGTGTAAAACTTGCATGTAAATTTCACAACAATTATTGGCTTTCATCAGGAGGGCTCAATGAATTAGAAATAGTAGTTACGAACAGAGTCCGTACGTATACTGTGCGAGGACTCGTGACACACTGAAGAACGAGGTGGCAACGGGCTGTTGCTAGAGGGTAACACGAATGTCTTAAGGGCCTTTCACACGATCATTCATTGTCTTAAGGGCCTTTCACACGATTAGTCAATGTCTTAAGGGCCTTTCACACGATCAGTCAATGTCTTAAGGGCTTTTCACACGATCAGTCAATGTCTTAAGGGCCTTTCACACGATCAGTCGAAGTCAGAAGGCTCCTAAATATGGGCATCGAATGCTGTCTTCAGACATTGTTTGATCGCGTGAAGGGCCCCTTATGGAGATCACTGCAACACCTAATTGACGCACTAAAGCCTCATGCCGGGGTTTGTGTTGCGCTTCAGGTGAAAAGTCAAAATCTATTCGAGTTTTAGGTACTATTGTTTTTTATAATATTTCTAATGTCAGTTTAGCTTTTCAGAACAGATTTAGAAAAAATACGATAAAAGTTTTGCTGAAACTTGTAACGTTTCAGAGGCCACATACTGATTGGATCTCATCTAGCATAGTATGTGTTATAATTATATTTATCGGTAATTTGAAATTGAAACAAACGAGGCAAAAGTAAATACCTTTTGCGAGTAATTCCTGTGACACAAAGAACGTCCATACAGAATATTTAAGACAGCAAATGATGCTATTATAACCACAGCACACAGGGGGCAAGGCCAGAACTCCAGGCGGAACACTTGGTAGGCTAGTGTAACTGACGTGAGGAGCCCACGTGAGGGGCAAAAACTCAATGTAATTTAAGAAACAAGACTCGGACAGTAACTGGAAGGAATAAAATAACGCTAGTAGAAGTCGTAGCTAACTGATGTTTGATCTTCTGTGACTGGAATACCTCCACGTAATTTAAGAAGAAAGACTCACAGTCGACCGCTGGATAAAACATAAAATAAAGTTACGAGAAATCCTAGATAACTGACGTTTGAGTCTTTCGTGATTGGAAAAACCTTGATGTAATCTAAAGAACAAAACTCGAACACTCGATCAAATCATCGGTCACAACAGTTGGTCAACGAATAAACTAAAGCTACTGGAAGTACTCACGTAAGATGGCGACGGAAGCACCGGAGAGCGATGAAGCGGGTGGCAGTGTGGCCAGCAGGAGAAGGAGCTCTGCCTCCGAGAGAAGGAGCAGCATGGCAGGCAACCGTATTACCTTCGCCGGTGCGGTCAGTACTTCCGTTTTTCTTTCTGCTCAGTAATTGAATGGTTTAAATCGCTGATATAGGAAAATGCAGGGTGGGTTAAGATTACACCGTTCATGTTGATATCGCTTCACATTTTGTTAATTTTGTTTTTAGTAAGGTAAAGTCGTTTGTGGTGCGCAAAAAGAATGGCGTAGGTAGTTTTTATTTCAAATTTGAGATTATGAAAATCTTTTGTAGGAAAAACAACGACTTTTTTACCCAAGGAATACGATCGCTGAAATACAACGTACGCAAGTCGGTTCTTAGAAGATCAGGAGCTTTTTAAAACCTGTTCGATGGCTAACGCCAGCAACATAAATTTCGAACAATTGGACACCTTTCTGGATCCAGCGTTTGACCCCAGCTCGTATTCCCTGATCACTTTGGTTTCAGGTGGACTCTTAAGATCAATGGAATATTTTGTGATACGATATTTAGTTGGATAAAAATTGCCTCACGCTTCTGGAGAAGGAGGTTCCATTTTTCGTTTACAGCACCGGATAATTTCAGCCCTGCGTTCACTATCCTATTTATGTTCATGAAAGACCAGACACCTGTAAATCCTGACTATCCAGGAGGATATCCTGACCATCCAGGAGGATATCCTGACCATCCAGGAGGATAACCTGACCGTCATTATTTACACCCATCAGATTACACGAGATTTCAGGACATTAATCGTCAGGGATGGTAGTCATGATACTAACTTTGCTCGAGGGAACTAAAATTAGTATTAGCGCTTAGACCTCGATGAGCGTCGTGTGTGGTACACGCGATCGTCTAACCTAACCAAAGCAGTATAATATATGAATACAGCTGTTTGAGTTTTCATGAAATTTGTGTTCATTTCTCGAATATGCTAGTTTAGATTATAAGGAAAATTGGTCGGATTACAAAATTTGTGAAAAAATACTCATTTTTAAATTAACAACGGAGATAATTTTTCGACGTGACATTTTTCCTGTATGGAGAATTGTGGTCAATGTATTAAACATGTGAATGAATGAAGTGAAACCACAGTGCTTGGCAGCAAACTGAGAACATACAAGCGAGTAATAAACATTGACGACCAAGCGCTTTGACAGAAGTTTGGCTCACCTAAACATAAATTTCGCACCAATTGCTTCCATTCCGTCTGTTTAGAGGCAGGAAAAAAGCGCAAGTAGTAATACTCATGCTCTTACGCCTGCCTTTGACCGAGTCGCATACCACACAAACACATGCAGTTACTGGCGCCGTCAAAGTCAAAGAACTCATACGAGTTCTCTCAATGAAACTCCTCGCTAACTAGAACTCCAAATGAAAAGTTAAACTCCTCACTTTATTGAATGGTATCGTGCCCACCGAGTACAGTAAGAAAGAAAAATAATTTTTACCGAAATCTGTCACATAAAAAGCATGGTACCATTCGGTTATTCAGTAAGTAAGACTACAACCTTGAAAATAAGTGTGTACGTCACTTTCAGTCGAGAGTTTTAGTTGTGATCCTTAATTCACCGGCCTGTCGTTTAGCGCAAAGCGTGCAATATTGCTCATTATTTATGTATGCGTATAATAGGTCCTTTGACAGCTGAAACACATGCAACAAAAAAAGCTACTCCACAAGTTACAAAACTAAGTACAAGACGAGGATATTATCGAGGACGAATATTCAGGCCTGATGTGTGTACTGACGCTTTTCAAAGCCAGCCAACTTCTTGTAGAAATTTTCGATGATGTTAGTCTTGCTCTTTATGAACATAATGCAGGATTCTCACATTCGCGAAATGTCACTAATTTGAACCCTGTTGATTCAATGTAATGATAAGGAAGGTGATATTAATATGGTTAAAATAGTCTAGTTTGCAATAAGTTAGTTGGTGAGTAAGATTAAGTCGGAGTACAGTTCGTTAAACTTAGTTTACTCCGACGAGTAAAACGCGGACGTCGCAGCAAATGTGTCTCAGACGTAGGTAAAATTACTGTTCAGTACCAAAGTCGATATAAAGGTAGAGAGCAAGTGCAACATTTGGAAACTTAAATTCATCTCTTTGGTGACGCATGATTTTTGACGGAGCGTATAGGTTAATAAATTATGAAAGTCAGATTAAATGAAGTTTTATAAATATGACAAATTTGTATGTGGTTTCACCATATGTAACTGGAATGCCTGAGCATAATGGCATGCAAACACTAGCCGAACGCGAACTAGCCTGGACTGTACCTCAACTTCGGTATTCCCTCACTTAAGTAAATTTAGAAACCACCGAAACATAATTTGCTTTTACCCCTACTCTGAATATATACCCAAATCTTTAAACGACGCAGTCTTAGGCGCACCTTTTCTTTCAGCCGTTTATTATTTGTCACAGCTGCCAAAGGCCCCATTAGTATTAATATGGGAACCATTAGCACTCATAGTATGGGATGAAAACATTTAAAAAAGTTTATATAGTCAGTCGCATAAAAAATATCGTCCAGAAAAACCTTCATTGTGGCTCATAACCGGCTCTTACGATAGAATTTCTGGCCACGAACAGTTTGTGATGCTGAGTAAACTTTCCTCAGTCGTGACAAAATTAATTGGGACTTCTCAATCATGGAGCATACTTTACACAGCTCCTTAAGGCTGATTTTTCATGCCGTCTCGGAGGCCTTCTCTTTGGGAAGGAAGATTAAGTCATATTACGCAGCGCTCTCAAGTACACGGGCAGAAATTTTGGAAATCTACTCAGCCTGGAGTACGCGTCCTTGCGTCCTGTCTGTAATTGCATTATTAGAAAATCAACAGGTTGTGATGTAAACTTCAAAATAAAATTTCTCTCTCAATGAAAAATTTGGCTTACCACATTGAACCTACAACTCCTCACCTCTCAACAAAGAGTATTCTTCATAGTATTTTGACGAGTGACTAAAGGGCTTCCAGGTCAGCTCGACTTGAACTTTTACGAGCTTCCGTATCTCACACCACGAGCACGAGTCTAGTGAAAACAGTCAAGCTTTTTAGGAATATAGGCTGTCCTTAAAGTCTTTCTTAAAATCATGGAAAAGAATCTATGTCGTTCCCCTTGCTTTAGTCCAGACAGCAAAATGATAATATTGGGAATTTTTCTATGTCTCATTGATGACGTATATGTCATCGACGGTTATTCGGTTTATTAAATACGTGCGTTGCCAATGACTATTCAGGGGAGACTTTATGGACACTTCGTCACTTCGGCATCACCAACACTTGAACTCTGTAAAATTACATGGCTAGGCTAACGAGCACAAGTTCCAGTCACAGACCATGAACTTATACGAGGGCCAACATCTGTTGGAGCCTTTATTTCGGCCAATAAATTCCCATTAAGAATACCACATTGCCCACACAAGGCATAGGCTCATGATACTTCGGCGGTTGGCCACACACGGATCCGCAATGCTTCGGCGTCGTCTGCGTTGCCAGATGTTCGAGATGAGTACATGTGATCCTTGATAAATGACGGAACTGTTTATGCATGATCTGAATTGTGTTCAAAGGTTTTAGTTCCAGGTATTGGCGATATGTGCTCATAAGTCGAGAGTACATAAAATTTTTAAGTGCTTAAAACCCATGCTCTTGAATATTTCAAATACTTTGAACTAAACATTCAGAACACTAATGGAAAAATGATTTTTTTCTTTCGATTAATCAAAACGGGCGTAGATGGATCCAGGGTGGAAGAGGGCAACTGAACATCGGCCTTCACTCCAAGATAATATGTACAAGAGAAGGGATGGGGGGGGGGGCATAATGTATTTTTTGGCTACCTCAAGACGTGAAGCCCCATCGGTACGCTTATTCCAGTCGATTTAGGTACGATGTCAAACCATCAATTTTTTGGGGTTACATTGAAACGTTCGCTTTGATCGTCTATGAATTAGGGTGCTTTCATTTTCATAGCCTTTCTATTTTTTATTTTCAATGTTTTCCAATTCAATTTCTATCATCTTAATCCAACGTAAAACCACTAGCTAGATCCACCCTTGTTTGCATATAATAAATACGGTAACGACATGCTTATATCAATGCTTACCTAAGCATGCTGTACTAAAAACACAATAATGGCGCTTACCTGCTGAATTGGTGCAGCAAATTTTGCTTAAGACTGATGCAATTCGATGTTTCACATCATGACAGTATGTAAAACTTCAAAAACTGACTTTTGTCTCCAAATATTAATTTCGATTAGTGATCAGCCACTGTAAGGGACAAGTATTAATCTGCTACATATCTGGACTGAGTTCTTATTAATACATGTAGTTTGCTTGCCCAAATGTACTATCGTCATCATTATTTCGTCAAATTTACAAAAGTCGAACAACATTCAGTACGCATAGAACTTCACCTGCGGCGTTGCTCTGGGGCGCAGTCGTAGAGCTCTTGCCTTCTTTTGAGGCCACGAATTAGATCCAACTCGATTGCTGGGGCTGGATTTGAGGTCGTCACGAGTGCATTCAAGTTTTAATGGTGCAATGGCAACAGGCAGTGCTCACGGCTGGGAAATTGGGGTTTAGTTCTCGATTCTTAGCTGGAGTAAACTGATTTCCCCGCACCCAGGAATACTTTCCTCGAA
Source organism: Orchestia grillus (assembly GCA_014899125.1). NCBI lineage: Eukaryota > Metazoa > Arthropoda > Malacostraca > Amphipoda > Talitridae > Orchestia > Orchestia grillus. Next base: position 11,449 of record VOMN01106314.1, on the reverse strand, counting down.
AAAGAAGCGTAAAACTCCCTTTACTTACATCATTTATGCGTCAATAGTAAAAACCATTGAAAACCGAACAATGTCTGTATTTTAACTGTTTTGGAATTAATAAAATTTTATAATTTCTTTCCCACCACGTCACGTGTATAAGAGGGGACTGAATGGGCAGGAGGTAACCGTCATGGGGTCTTGTCAGTAATGATATGGCATTTAAACTTCAATGTGTTTTAATTCAGCTTCAGCTCCATTAGAATAGAATTTTCTTATCAATGAATTTTTTTTTGCTACAACGAATCCACCATCACGATATTACACTAAAATGATTGAACTTAAGCGCACCCCTGTCACTCCAGCAAACTTCTAGTTCCGTGGCGTAAAGGTCATCATTTATTCGACATTATTTCAGCCACAGAATGCAAAGCATTTTGTGTTTTAAAATGAAGACAATAGCAAATTTCCTTGATATATATTAGTACATAAATTTTGAAAAAAAACATTTGTTTTTACCTCCAGAGCGCTTAATTTCATGTTAGATACAGTTTTCAATCAATTTGATGTGTATTCTAAATCATTGTACTTGTAGTCCTAAGCCTGTTTACTGTGTGTACACAGCTTGTATAATTCAACGTTGGACGAGAAAATTACGACGACGATTCAAAGCCGTAGAGAAACGATGAACGTCTCGATACTCCTCGATTAATTTTCATCAAATATAGAAATTCATAACGATGAACCAGCAGAAGACCTTTGTTTACACTTTTTTCGTCACTATTGACAGTGTGAATGGTACTCTGGAATTCAGTCATTTATAATGATTTCGAATCTTTCGAGTTTTCCAGTATATAAAGGAATTTTTAAAATTGAGTCTTATTTCTATTTAAATTGTAGTATTAGTATTTTACTGCATACGTTCCTGGCTCCCATGGTATTTCTCTGCATGTTAAAGCTTAACTGTTAAAGCAGAAAAGTTTTAGGTTTTGCACCACCTTTTTGTCTAAAGAAGCATAAGATTTCGTTTGTTATTACTATTTGCATTTTTTACAAGTTGAGAGCAGTCTTCTGCTTAAAATGTGCATCATTGATATGCAGTGTTATTCTCATGAGATAGTTTTGATTTAATTATAAGATAGGCTATCATGAACCATGTTGCAATGATATTGATAAAAAGCCTTGGAAAATGAAAGTTACTAATTAAAATAAAAAAGGAATCAAGAATTTCTTTAAAATTTAATAACAAATGTGTTTAAACTTTGTGCTTATCTTAGCTAAAGTAACTTAACTCCGATTTGCATTTTGGGTCCTTTTTATATTCTAACCAGCTGTACAGTTTATCCGCGTTTTATGCAAAATGTCATTTGCAGACGATCCAATCGTCAGTGTGCATTGACGTGGCTTTGAGTGAGGTGGTGCATTATTCTATTCTGTTAAATTCCCAGCTAGGCGTGGCTCTACTCAGCTGGTATCGTAAAAGTTCTACACAGTAAGTTTCAAATTGTTAGCTTCTTTATTGGATGAGTCACGCCAATTTTTATGGTGCATTATTATTTTTTATGCTCCACATTACCAGTTAACCCAGACTTCAGTATGTTGAAAAATTGTGTGAAACTCAATAGTGCTCATGTTAAGTAAATTTTAAGTTATTGTCTTTCATTAATAGGTAAATACAAATACCTCAAATCATCCCCAGCTAGGCAGATGGGTAAAAGTAGAGCTGCCAAAGTTTAGAGCCCTGATAAAGTATCAAAAAACTTTCTTATGAACAGAGTATCAATTGAATTGATTTTAGTAATATTATTTATCATGTATGTTGGTTTTTGCTGGGTAATTTTTTGTTGAGCATTGAGTATAAAGCTATTTAACTTGTGTAATATTGTTCATTATAAGTTGAGTTTCTTATAAAATCACTTAAAATTGTTGGGTTTCCTGTAAAATATAAAATACAGTGCAGTTTGCTATTTGATTTAATTCATTTTTTTAGGATGTTCATATTTTGGGAAGTGCAAGCAAGACTGGTATCATTGGTGGCAAGACTTCATTCAAATTGGAGAACAAAATTTGTTTACCAAATGTGTTCTGATTGTGATCTGTTCAAGTTAAAGGCTGTTTGAATCATTTGGATGCCACTGTAGTTTGGGTCCTCCTATAATCTATAATAGTTAGGTTTCATTTAAATCTTTTTTTTAAATTCTTACAGGAAGAGAGTGCACAGGTAAACATATCTTTAATATTGGTTGTCAACTTTTTAATTGTGATTGGCTAAATAGGGAGGTTGACAGTTGCAGCCTCTCCTGCTGACTGTTCATGAGCTGGTCAGCAGAAGAGCTGCTGATCTGCAGCACTGACTGGGTGTCTCTTTATTGCTGACTGCTGACCATCAGTGGTCAGCAAATTAGGGCTAGTGATTTTGGGTGTGTTGACAGTCAGCATTTAGCACGATCAGCGGTCAGCAAAGTAGGAAGGCCCGTATATATTACAGCTTGAAAATTCTACTTTGTGGAAAATTTTTTATGAAAGTTTCGAAAATTCATTTGTCTTCAGTTGGTGTCCTTTTAGAAAATAATCACTACTAGAATCTTTCTGTAGCATGTAACATCATTTGTATTGAACACTGCTGATGCTTGAATTGATGTAATATTTCTCTGTCAATAAGGATTGTAAGGTAATTTGAAATTTTCTACAATTATTTATGAGATGCATCAACAGTTTTAATAATTATTTGAACTAGTTGCATTTATCAAAGACTTTATTAAAAATGAAGAAAAATGCAAATTTTTTATGCAGTCTTGAATTATTCATTGAAAAGAATCTAACAAATTGGTACAAAACTATAAGTAGAATTCCTATGGTGATGGTTTTATTGCTTCTAAAGCAATTCTACTTGTACATCATTTTTAGTGAAACCCTGCGGTGATTTTGCTAGAACAAAGCCTGATTGAGAATGTACCCACCCTAGGTACTATCCAGACTCACTGGCAAAACAACTCAAAAGTTTTGGTAAAATAATTTACTAATTTATTCTTTCATACTGGAAACCACCTTCCCATGTCAGTCTGCTTAGTATAGCGTAAGCATTGTCATAGATTTTTAGCGTGAGATTGTAATCACTTGAAAATGTGTAAAATACTTATAAGTTTGAGAATAACTTAATTACTCTTAGAGAGCAATTTCACAGTGAGTCATAAACACTACTGAATAAACTACAGACAATTTGAGAAGAAAACCATTATTTTTGATTGGCCAAGATTTTTGCTCTATTTAACATTTTTGAATCTCCTGGGACATGTACATGCTGCATTTATTTTCCAAGAAGTCTATAAGGGTATATTATTAGTCCCAGAAATGCATTGATATAGATTAAATCTATCATTTATTGACAAAATAATTGTTACACCAACGTTTAACTTTTCGAAAAACAATCTCTTTTTGTTTATATATCTGTACAGAAGAAAAAAATCATTTTTAATTGTGTGAATCAGTTATTCAAATGCTGACTCAAAATGGTTAAAATAGAATGAACAAAGGGCAAAGTTGAATACAATTTCTATATTTGGATGCAATATTTAGTGTTACATAAAGCAATTGTTGCATCAAGTAAGCATTGAATGTTTTGTGCTTTTGTTAGGTTTTTGATATCCACTCATTGGGTAATGTTGATTACTACATCAATCATTACGCATCCTTAGAAATTGAAAAACACCCTAGTAAGGCTTTTGATAATAGAGTAACACTCGTAATGTTAGGTAATTCACTAATGACTTTCCATTTGTCATATTTTATTTTCGTGTGTTTAGTGGGTTTTCCCATTGATATTTTTTACTTTATTCTCGTAATTTTATATTGAATTTAAATTTCAGAACAATAATTCAATAATAATGATATAATAATTCCTGTTTAAAATTTTCACAAGCTCACCTATCTAGTCTTAAATGGTTTGGATGCATGATTGAACTAAGAAGACTGGACTGATTTTCACGAAAAATATTTTTGTGGGCTCCCAGTTGTGAAGTGTTTGACATCACTTGTGTTGCCGCTCACATTAGCTGAAGGTCTGTGATGACTGACACTGCTGGCTATACAAAGGGCAGTCAAATGTTTGAGAAGTTTGTTTTTAAAATCAATTGTTTTGCTATACAAGATCCTGCATTATGTGTACACTTTGGTGATTTATGTTACCACTGTTAAATTTCATTTTATTTAGAATTGCTCCCTTCAGGAGGCATGTGACAGGCAAAAGAATGAGATTAGTTAGACTTGTTTATCATATGCAGCACGGATTGGTGTCTTTAGGTGAAGCTCTGTTAGGTTACTTCAGCTATGGATAGCTATCTTTTGTGCTCACTTTGCTTCTTTTGATTTTCACACATTCTTTACTTTCTCTCCTTCATTTTTTCTTCCCCTTTATTCTCAAGTTGCTGTTTTTATATACAGGTAATCCTGTGTGGGAACTTACCTTTGCTTAGATTTCCCATTTTCATTAGTCTATACTAAATGGCCCACATCTCTTCACTCTCTTTAGGTTACATTTCATGTGGATAGGGAGCTTTGAACTACCAAATATTCAAATCTGATCTCCTAAGAATTGCTAAAATAAAGCGTTTTGCACTTGTAAATGTTAGGCGTTGTCTGAGAGCTTTCAGGCTGCCCCGTCGTGCATGCGCGCTCGTGCCAGGGGCCGCTTGTTGTGGGATAGAAGGCCTCGCTTGACGAGCGTGAATTGCCTGCACTAATGCTGCTCTTGTGCACAATCAGAACCAGATGTTTCCATAACGATAATCGACTTCACCGTGGAAGATCTGTTGACGGTGGATTATGGTAGTGATAGTATGTATAAAGAAATCGTAATTAAACTGAAAAACCGTACAAAACGCGCTATGCATCGTTAGACTTGACGATTACATGCTGTCCAGTTGAGGCGCTTTTTTCTCGTCTTTTGGCGCGTGTTGTGACGTCGCGAGAACAAAATCGCGAGTGAAGCTCGATGATGTTGCCCCACAGGTCAGAGCTGAGGGCTAGTGAGGGCACCAAGCGCAGGACGCCGTGATCTCAACATGCGGGTCACCATCACACAAAGGAAGCTTTGTCGGGCGCTGCGTCAGAGAAATGCAGAGGAGCTAAAAGTTTCATCAGCGTGTTGCTGTGTAGCCTTGCCTTTGCGTGAACTGAAGTCATCGAGCTCGGGGACTCGACTTTAGAGGGAGCGTTGTGGCATCTCTAAGAATAACTTCTTAGTGTTGAAGATGGTTGCATTGTCGCGCAAAACTATTCGCGATAGTATGTTCTTCGTAAATGTAAGGCCTCTCTGGTATCATTGCACACGTGTCATCCTCTTTCTATCGAAGAAAATCTAAGTTTTTAACCTCTATAATAGTTTCATGGAAAATGTAATGAATTTTACTCGCATCGTTCCAATTTCTGAGTACGAGTCACATATTTTTGTTGGCTGCAACTAACCCCACAGCATGTGTGGTCGATCAGCGTCCAAAATAAAAAATGACAGCGACAAATGATGCCTTCTTCATGACGACGTTGGATACTGCAACTAGCATCAAAAGTTAAATTTTTAGGGAAATCTTACATCGTCTCACAAAGGCAGAAATAAATTTGCACTGAGTTCTTACATTTTCATGACTTGTCCCTAAAGCTAATCATTACTATTGGTGTCGCTCTATCTGACTTGCGTTCTAATGCATCGTCGCTTGCTTGCAAAATCTCTCATCCAATGAAATTTGTACATTGATCTGCAGTGTAATTTTTTATATCTGGACTTCCCTCGCGATCAGTGATTGTGCTGCACTTGTATTTGATGGCAAACGTTAAGAAATTTGTCTTTTCGCTGTACAAACTGGACGGGTTGGTCCTCGAACATATGCAGGGATTTTAGCGCTTATCGGAGATTAAAAGCGTTCCTGGAGGGGTACTGAACGCTGCCTGTTTTTGTAGCATATCTTTTGGTCTTGGCTTTCTTCAATGTATTAATATCCCTGTAACTGCAGGGCTGGTTGCAGGATATTTAGCTGTGTGGAGGGCGTGTCTTGCAACTTATCCTCGGCTCCCTATTTCTTTCATGGGAAGCCGACGTGCCGCTCAAGCAATTATGTATACTTATATGAACAATACGTTTTTGTTCGCTTTTGGTACTCGATATGTTTTTGTCTTTGAAATTCTAGCAGGTGCATTCGGTATACCTTAGCGGTGTGCGATGACCTTAAGTTTTGAGTAACATATGTGTAAAATGTTATTCATTATGCGTGAAAGGAGATTTGGCAGACTTGAAACCACTTGCCCGGCAAAACCTGGCAAGATCACCACCATCCTCACATGCCTATAGGGGTGCCAAAAATTCGACCGTGACTGCTATGCGCGTTCCCTGCCATGAGGAGGGACATCGAAGTTGCCTCTGCTGGCCTTTATAATTCTTTGAATAAGATTGACTTCCTTCTTTTTGAAACGTTTCATTTTTATACTTACATACCCTGAGAAATATTTCATACCTGTGACAAAGGCTGTATGAAAACTGTTGTAGGAAGTCAATTTTGATATTCTGTAGCAGTTGAGATAATATTTTCTAATAAGTTTCCGTATGCAATCGGTGAATGATTGCTTGAAATCGTGTCTTTGCGCTGGAAATGGCTAATTGTTTCTCAACCTGGGATCTTCGGTCCTGTGGGGGACTGCGTTGTTAATTATAAGGAATCTATTCGTTATAATTAATTATTCGTATATGGGCTTGAGTCCGAGAGCCACGTCAACATGCTCCCTTTCACTGGACGGCAAAGCGTTTAAATATGACAAAGAGACCGCCATGCGAAAATATCATGCGATATACTGAGAACCACAGAATTGTTCATCATAATTGCGACAGACGTGACCTCGCTCGGCGGGCTGAGTTGGACAGGTGTGCAACGGACGGGCGTGATGGCAGCAACCTCGACCAGTTCACCTTCTCTATTGTTTACAAAACGTTTTCCGAAGCTAAATATTATCTAATCTCATCATTATGAGCTGGAAACATTTGGTGGACGGCCACTTACATCTGCTTGCTAGCCTGCACCAAGAAGATCGAGTGGAAAAAAGCAACTTGTCCCTCATTCATGTGGCCGTCTGCCGAAGAGGTGGTGAGGTAAATGAACGAATGCTGTTACTTTTTATGTGTAGCTCGAGCTGAGCGTGACACGAGACTTCACGGCGCTGACAAGGTCAACTTATTCGGCTTGGACAAGGATGGTGATCGTTGTTGAGGGCTTGACTTGGTCATTTCAGCCTCATGTCGAGGGAATGCCAGCCATTTATTTTCCTGGGCCTCTCCGATCATCTTAGCAGCTCTGCTCCTGTGAACTTTTGAAGGCTTGTTTGTCGTGGTCTCACGAATTCGAGGCTGCTGTAAGGAATTAGGCATTAAGTCTTAACGATAACCGAGTGCATTTGAGAACACTCGGCGAATTTCTCTCTTGTTGTACACGCTGACTTAAGTTCAGTAAGATTTACGCGAAAGTGCATCTCTAGCTTTATTGATCGGTCCGGGAATTGGCGTTGTGCTTCCTTGCTGGTTTCTCTTTGCCTGTGCTGATGATAACTTTTTCGACGTTGGCCGGGCTTATGTTCGAAAATTCCATCTTGTTTTGATAATCGTAACTGCTTTGGTTCTGTTCAATTTTTATTTTTACCATTTTAACTCGAGGGATTTTTTGAGCTTTACGTCAATGAAAAACTCAAGTTCGAAGCAAATATGTTACAGTATCGTAACTCTTTCCTTGCTATTTGAACGAGTAACGATGAATTCCTTTGCCTGCAAAGCTTCCGTCCAGCGACCATTCTTTGTAATTCTGGTAAAATTAAATATTGCCCTTGCACTCTTCCTCCACATCAGCTCGCTCATTGTTGCATGCACTTCCTCGTTGAGCAACACCAACAAATTCACAGGAAAGACATTCGTTATTGTCCTCACAGCGCTCCCTCCATGTTGGGAGGGCAGATGTGCACTGCATTTGTAACTTGAGCAGCTTAAGTGACGGCTGCTCTGTAAGTTCCCGTGTGGGGCACCCGCCTCTCGTTTTTTGCTGCCAATCGCAGCTTCTTGTCTCTAGTGCGGTATGTGTGACGAGATTTTCTACTGCGTCCTCAGTTAGATAGAAATCTACTTTCGTTGCATTTGTCATCTGGGCGGTAGAGCTTTTTTTTAAAATCATTCGTAGGCGTAGTTGGAAGTAGTAGTCACACATTGAAATTTTCATTTGAAGTCGTTCCTTATTTTCATATGAACGTCACTTCAGGTTTTGTTGAACATAATCTTTCGATGTTGCTTTTATCGTGCACCCAAAGTGTCGAGACACGCTAAGAAATATGGCTTATCTTGTCCAGATTCATAGGTAATTTTCGGTGAAACATTCGCCTGAAGGCTAGTGCAGTCCCATACTAGAAATTTAATTATCGAGTGCGGGATCTCCCGCATTTCCTGCAACTTTCTCCATGACCGCCGGAGACGACGACGCGAGGAGGTGGAGGTGGGATGTCCAGCTGTGCTAGATGCCCACTCAGCTGCTAAGCGACGTGGATGTCGTCCTTGTTCATATCTACAGACCAGTTATCTAGACGTGCGCCATGTTTTGTTGGGCCGCGCTTTAGTTCAATATTCTAAATTTTCTGTCGTTATAGTATTACATTCACTCTATTTTTTGTGTAATTTGTAATGTTTATCATCACGACGTGAGTTCCAAGCATGATTACCCACGAGTAGCTGCTTACTCTTGTTTATGCCCACTCAAGTCCTTTGATGAGACCTGTAGTTGAATATTGGAGTCAGCTGCAATAATCCAGGGATCCTCGACACAGATTGAAGTTGCGAAAAATTTCCTGCGAAAGCAACGTGACCTTTATTTCCTCCGTGCTCTCCTTGTCCTTAGCTTCCCCAATGTAAATTACCAAAGTTTTCGCGACCGTGTTTGTTGTTAAACAAAGTTTAGCTCGATACTTTCGGAGAAGAATTTGTCAGAGTTCGTGACATTTTTGTTTAGTTTGTTACGTAGTCTGATGATCAGTGAAAGATCCAGGGTGACAACCGTCACCATATTACCAAAACGGAACACATTCAGTGCCTAAAATTTATCCAGTATAAAAATTAAACGTTTAGGGCAGGTCTCATGTGCAGTAAATCCGTAAAATTTGGTAAAAAAAAGGGAACATTGTAAATTTTCTTTTACTAATTCATTTGAGATGGGACTTTCCCAGCGTTAGGCCCTTTATACTTTCCTGTTAGGTGATATGACTAAGGCTGTTACCATGATTCTTTCATTGATCATTAGTCAGAGTGTAGGTCTGAGGGATATTTTATTCATTCTGACGCGAAGTTCGAAGTTGTTCAGGTGCCCGGACCTGGTGAATTGATGGCTCTGAGCTCCATGTTGCCGAGGTTCAGCCCGTTCTGGGGCGCGGTAGGAGGGAAAATTTACTCTAGCGCTTGCTTTACCTGTAAATTCGTGCCTAATATTAAACAGACTCGGACCGTTTGGGTTGGCGCCCGAAAATTTGTATGGATCAGTGCAAGACGGGTTTGAAGGGAATGGTTTTCAAAGTATCTTACAAACACGTTAGAGTATGCAGCGGATGTCCGAGTTGGACGTGCGAGGGAGGTGTGTAAGGTAATTTTTTTAAAGACCGTTGACCTAAAAAGTTACGCTTCTATTCTTTGTTACATCATTAATTATCCATTTATGACGGTAGGTATTTGTGAAAATCGACTTCTTAGTTTCAACGTATTATGAACTATTACTTGGATGGATGATAACCTTGGAAAGTAAGGAACATTCAAGTAGTCGATCTTCTGAGGGTAAACTTCTTCAGGCTGCTCTTGTTTTTTTTTTAACTTTACCTCAGCTCACGTTAGGATCTCCATTACCTCGAGTTTAATGATGTGGCCCTTGAGCCTGCGTTTGCAAATATATTCGAATTACGTTGTCTTTGCGTGGTTCAGTTTTTACGTGGTGCGACTGTATTAAAAACACAACAATTACCACCGAGGTGCCTACCCAAGCTTAACGTAGCCGATGCGACGTTCCTATAGTGAATTTTATTTAGGCACATTCAGTGTTCTTCTGGCACGGGCTTGCAGGGGATACAAAAAACTTTATCATTTGTAAAGTGTCAAATTCAAGATCGTCGAGTAAAATTGTGAATGTTAACAGCGTAACTGGCCGATGAACTTACCCTTGCCCGACTGCTCACTGTGATAAGATCTTGCCGACCACTTCAAGAACCAGAGCGTTTCGGGACTGATAAGGATTATTATGGGCACAACATTCCGGGATTCGCTCACACGAGGGAATTTCTTCGGTGCGCGAGTCCCTGACCTCCATTGCTGTAGCGCTGGCTTAGACTTCCTCCTGTGAGAGGCGGTCGTGTTCAGGTGAACCTGTCACCCGGGACTACTCAGGCGAAACTGACAGGCTATTGGGATGCCTCCCTGCGACGATACGCACAGTAATCCTTCGACTACCGCGAGTGTTACTTTCCAGAACCCCTCACGATTGGTGAAAATTTCCCGAGTAGAAACAGGACTGGTGAAAGGGGTTGATGAATCCTGCATTGTTTTTACTTCGCGGATTTTTGCTCATCAGGGGGCTTCACCCTCGTATAGTCGAGAAATTACTGTATTGGTAAAATTTGAGATGATCTTACTTGTACTTTACTTTGTATGGTACTCGTTGTTCTATCTATAATTTCTTGCTCTTTACATTTGCTCTCACCTAAACATTTTTCGTGTCATCGCCGGCTGTGGGAGTTAGCGTTTACCGTATTCCTGCTTCTATTTTTCGAATGCGATCTCTTAGGTTCGTGGGCTTTTAATCCAATTTGCACGCGAGCCCCGTCCCTGTCGTGCACATTTTGTCCTGAGTTTATTTGTCTTTTCTTCACCTTGACAATACAGGCTTGCTGCTAGCCAAGTATCGTTTTTTCCTTGACTCACCTTCGATTGACATTTTGTACTTGAACTACGAATTTAGTTTCTCACCCTCGCATTGCATTGAATTTTTGTGTAGGTGCCCCTCATGAAATTTTGTGCAATTCTTAGGTTTGTGGCTTTAGAGCAGTCGTTATTGCTTTCGCGATGGCAAATACGAGAGATTTCTGACTTCGATTCGTAAGTCCTGGGACTCGAATGGGTAAAAACTAAAACCTCTAACGCTGATGACCGCTTTTTGCGAGCATGGAGAGGACACCGTTAATTAACTGCATTCCCGCTGTAGTAGAGGAGCGCTCTGAGAATGTGTCTTGCTACGTGGAAAAATAAGTCAAGATGCTTATCATGTGGTGAAATTTCTTCCGATATGATCGTTTGAGTTTCAATTTAAGTGGACGCGCGCACGGTCGACTCTCTCCACTCGCATGGGGGCGTGCGTTCTGTTTTTTTTTTTATTTTCTTTCATTGTGAGTACGTTTCTTTGGCGAGATTCCCGGTCGTGTT
>VOMN01106311.1:0-43870 GCA_014899125.1 Orchestia grillus | reverse complement strand
ATGCATATTCATAGGAGATATAGGCTTTCAAAAAAAGGGGATACATTTTTTTGGAATACTCTGTATAGGTTTTATCGCAGCTCTCTTGGCTTTAGATGGGTACTCAAATTTTCTCTTGTGCTCAGTACGTACTTTCGTTTGGAGGCATCCAAATTTCATACTTGAAATGCCCCACTCGAATTATATTCACTCTACCTTAATGACGGCATACGGATTAGGGGCAATTCTACTGCGAGTCTGTAAAAAAATTCGGAGATGAGACTTCAGCAAAAAGCGTGAGCTTGTAAGGCAGCATGCAGGAGCAATCATGTGTCGGCAACCTTGGGTACATCCCCTCTTTTAATCAGTTTAATGAGAACGCCTCCATTGTGGACACTGCACAACCAACCATTACGTGTTCCTACAATGCGCAGACTCCCGGGCCTGAATTCTATACAGACAGCTATGATTTTATAAATGCCGAGTCGACGGAGTTAGTTTCTTCTTATTCGCCTAATTTTATGAGTACTCACAATGGAGTCATGAATAGAAATATAACAGGAGTGGGTCAGAATTACCACAGTTCTTGGAAAAACTATGGGACGTGTTAGCAAATGGAAACATCGTCTCCTCACTCTGATCTACCGCTCAAATCGGCTTCACTTTTATGAGTGAAACATTGTTTGCCTGCTGACCTGGAATTAAAAGTTCAACGTCTTATGCGTAAATTTGAGTTTCAGCGGCTAGTGTGTGAGATTATTTTAAGACCTGCTTAATTTTTCAAACAAACATACGGAGATTTTTCACTCTCATATTTGTGTCAATTTGAGAAGAGGCGTTCTGGCAATAATGGTTCCTCCATTAATATTGCCAAACTTCAACGTGACTCGCAACTTTGTCTCTCTCACCCTGATTCTCTCTCTAGAGCGTTTGCTTCCTTCTCAGAAACATAACTGACCAGTTATCTTAATTGTCCCAAAGTCTTAATGGTCCCACTTTTCAGGGGGTTTTTCTCTAGCGTTGGCATGTGTGGTCAATTATTTTTACACGGTCTCTAAAATTTCGGACAACCCCCGAGACAATATAATGATCCGTAAGAACATCATTTAATTTTAGCGAAAAATCTATGGTTTGATTAGAGAGGGAATTTATGACTGCATTAGTTTTCTATTTGTATTTCAAAGTGATGTTTCAGCTTTCCTCAATACCCGTGTGCGCTGACCCCTACACAGGTGATGATCCATGATCCCTGTGCGGGTTGGCTAGCGTGGACACAAGCGCATCGTATCATTGTATGATTCTACACGGGGCTCTTACGTCCATTAGGTATTGGGGCAGGTTTTAAATTTTATACTTTGATTTTTTCGAACAAACGTTTTCTTTGAAGTACGCTCAATAGATTTGCTAACTTCGAGCTTCCAGGAGACAAATTCAAGGTTAGGTCCGACGATTACCATCGATGTAGCGTATGACAGTTCATGTTGCAGTTCCAATTGGGCTCAAGGAGTATGAATTGAGCAACGAATGACAGTATTGGCATACTTTTCCATTCTGTATTATGTAAGAAAGTGTTATTTTAATCGGCAAGTGTAAATTCAAGCTCAGAAAAGCAATTCGTTTTGGGGTGACTTCTCTGAAAATGCATCCCAAAATTTTCTAGTCCAAAATTGGGTAGCGATGAACTGGACTCCCGGCAGTAGATGACATGAAAATTAATGTTCGATTTTTACAGTTTTTTAAACGGAGAGTACTCACAAACTTTTGCCTAAAAACAAAGTAAAACGCGTTCGTTAACAGACTTATTGGCGCTGGGTGACGGAAATTGAGCCAGAATTTCTCTTTCTTATCCGTTCATTCGTTCGAATACCGGTCATTCGTACTCATTGCACACTGAAAAATAAAGTTTAAAATTTCATAAAGAAGCATTATTTCAATTCATCATTATCAAACAATTGTCTGCCATAAAATTTTTAGAGCAATCCGTATGAATAGAAAACTCTTTTCGAATGGAGTGTTTCTTATCAATTAAGTTGATAGCAAACCTGTGCTCGCAAGAAAAAGGTGCTGCATGTGGAACTGAATTAAAATTCAAGACCCTAACAATGCAGACACCGTCCATGGAAAAATAAAGGGAGAAAAGCGCTCATGAAGTAAACCAAAAAGATGAAGGAGTGCGCTCGGCTTGGGTCATAATTTTGTTTTGTTTTTCGAGAAAGAATTTTGAGTTGGACGAACATTTTAATCTGAATAATGTCCGCGAAACGTTGCTGCTTGTAAGAGAACTCTATTTTCATTACGGAATGTAGGAGAGCAAGGTCAGCTTTTACTCATGAGTGCTAAAAGCCTTATTAAAAATGAAGGAAAATATGAGATTTGTTTTGAAATATCGCAGACTTTTAGTATCATTCTACTATGGGGGTTCCAAGTTAATCTGAAATTAGTTTTGCTCTCTCTATTGAGTTGAAAGAGTAATTGGTTGTTATCCGTAAATTAGATCCCTGATCGAAGCTGTTTCAATGCAGCTACGAAAATCGTGTAGTATGTCAAAGAAATTAATGTTTGACCTTGTAAAAATTATTATTATTGATATTTTTTCAGCGTTGAAAAACAATGAAAACCTCTGATTTAGCATTTTGTATATCCCAGGTAAGTTTTGTTGTGGAGGAAGTGGAGTACAGCAGACCGATGTTTTCGTTAGGAATGATCGGGCTTGGCAGTAAGGAAGGTTTAATCGCACATCTTGGAGGAAGTGTCGGTGCTCGTTTGCTGTGATATCTGCAGTGCTGCTTGTTGCTGCACAGCTCGCGCTTTGTCTACGTACGTAGATATTGGATAGTACGTATTCCCTAAATCGTGACGTCTTGAGGTTGTAATATTAGTTTTTACCTATTTTTCAAATTTCATAGATTTATTGAAATGTTCTTGCGGGGTTTTCTTGAATGTAGTATTGAACATATTGTTTGTAAAGTTCATTTTAGATTTATATTTAATTGAAAGTCCAACTTGCATTTCTCCTTCGATTGCTCGGTACAAATCAACAAAATTATCAGGAGTGAAAACTAATTAGCTCTCTTTCATGATCGAGCTTTTGGACGAAATAAAAGCGGTTATGTTTTATTGGACATATTTTTCATTCATTCAAGTTAAGTCACTCATTTCTTGTGGTGAATTGCTCCTATATATTAAAAACTGACGATTTTAGCGTATGCTCAGGCATCGCTGTCTATTTTTCCTCAAAAACGAAATAAAAAGTGTTGATTAGCATAGACTCAATTATAGGCATGGGATGACGTTCTTAATAATCTAATTGTGAAGTAGGATTATTTCTGGAAACTTCTATAGGACATATGAAAAACACGCCTAAGTTTAATGTGCATGCCATTAATTATCAAGGCTTGTAATCCATTGGTTCCAATGTCAGTGCTGCGGAGAGGCAACGATGCATGAAGCAGTGAAATAAATTCCCCCTCTACGTACCTCCGCACACGCTGAGTGCCAACGAGAGCCAGGAATAACGTACTGTATAGAAATGAAAAAAAACGAAGATTCGTATGTCTTGAGACCCAGGTCACGATTTGTTCTTTCCATTAACCCAGGTCCGAACGATGGAAATTACTTGACCGAAATATGTACGCGCTGACGGTAAATCGTCAGCGCGTGTATATATTTCCGTCGTTCGAATCTGGGTTATTGAGAAGAACGAATCGTGAACTGGGTCCCAAGATCTGCGATTCTTTGTTTTTGAATGAAAACGGAACAGTTTTCGTTTTTCTAACCTGTCTGAGTCTGTTTGTAGACGCTGATTTCGTCGCATCTGAGCTACTGTGTTGTGTAGACAAACAATAGTCGTCGGCGTAAAATGAAATGCCAGCATGGATTTCAATTCTATGGCAGCCCTAGAGGCATAGGATAATAAGAGTTTTTTGATGATATCGAGCAATTAAATTGGAATGGAGGCGCCACCTCCACCCGGCTCAAAGGACAAAACAGCACAGATCAGTTCATGAGCTTTGTTGCCCCAAAATGAGGCCACATTCATCTCGTACTGACGCAAGTTATTCGCGCATTGACGTCACATTAATATCTATTTATACAGGGCGTACAACACGGAATAAAATATGTTCATTGCTGATCATAAAACGACTCCTTTGCGGTCAATTCTCAGAATTAGAGCCGGACTTGTATACATGGCGCTGGACATGGGAGCTTGGCTTGAGGCTTCCCCAGCTTTCCATGTATTTATCGCTACTTTCAGGAATTGTTGAGCTATTTCATCTTCTACCTATCCTCGCTCAGACTCCACTAAAGCTATTTCTTTGGTGTAGCCAGCGCTACCAATTCTTTAAACCCATGCGTTGCATCAGTAAAAGATTAGAAAAATAGATTTATCACCGATATTTCAATAGACATTTTAGGAGCTACTCGTGGGCCCAAATTAGCTATATGACTTAATTCTGGAACATCCTATGAAAACCCTTTTCTCAAGCATACACACCTATTTCATTTATTTATCAAATTTATTGGATTTATTTATATGTCTATCAACGCAAAGCACTTATCCTTAACGTACAAAAGCTGATCAAGTTATGAATTTAATGAAAAGGTGGAATATAATTAATATTATGAATTTCTTTTTTTCCAGTTATTGGTAAGCTATATATTCTAAAATACGAGTATACTTGAATAAATTGAATGACATACATACATACAACGAATTTCAATTAAAGTGGAATTAGAATTTGAGGTTTAATTCTCTAATTGGAGTACTAATGGGAAATTTGTATCGCTTTGAAATGGGATAGGACCGTCCGCGATTTTAAATTTCACAGTTTATCCTAAATTGTTGTACCGCTGTCAACCTTACCTGTAGAGTGCTCGTACATTCTCAATGCTTCCGATGTGTCAATGTTTTTTTAATGTGCTTGCCTAATAATTATCGTTCGAAGTACGGCTTTAATTCCGTTAGCTGTGGGGAGGAGCCGAAGCAGCGTGCGCACAGCAGGTTATGACTGGACTGAGAGGAGTTGTACAGTTCAAGCCTGTTCCGTCAAGTACGGATTTCACTGTTCCCGTAATGGGCCGCTGCCTGAGAGGCGACGCCTGCAGTGCCTGGCCAGTAATGTTATAAGGTTCACCGTATGTGGAGAGCAAATATCTGCGCTGTATAATTACAGATTAAAAGTCGCTAGTATTATTAATAAAGTATGCATGGGCTCATTCATTCAAACTCTATTTCCCGATAACGCAGGCAATTTTGATAAGTATATGAGTAATTAGATTGAATTAAATTTGATTACATCATAATAGATTTATCTAATTTAATTTTAAATTATATTGAAAACTATCGTTCAGAAATTAAAATTTCCGTCAGTAAGGCTGAGACGAGCATGCATTCATGTGGGCCAAGTTTCTGCGTGGATGATCTCATTTTTTAGACTGCGATGACAGCCGGCACCGAGCACTCCCCTCGCCGCCCGCTTTTGTCTGGCCTCTCGTAATTTGGCTCTAAACAATCGTCCGCCACCATAACTGCTGCCTTCTCTCTTTATTCCTACACTTTAATGAAAATTAAAAACTCGATGCTCACACAAAGCAGTGCTCTGCAGCTTTATTGATTCACTTCATAATTTGCGATAGGAAAACAACGGAAGTAATTTCATTGATCCGATTTGGAAGCACGTGGCTCTCGCGCTGCTCATTATATTGCTCATGGCTTTCCTGAATTGTCGACTCCAGAAACGAACAGTGACACTCTTTAGGCGCTCTACATCATTTTCTAATTCATTATCGCAAATTATGTTTTGACTACGTTTCTGAAGAATAAACTAGAGAATGCAGTGACATGAAATGTGCTGAGTGGTTAGAGACTCTCCGCTGTATTGCGCAACTGACGGTTATGTGTTGTAGAGTAGAGAAGTTAAATTACCGGTTTCTGGTTTCCTTGTTATAGGATTTTAATTAAAATTCCCGTAACGGAAATTTTTCCGAATTGTACTTGTTCCAAGTGTGTGAACACAACATTGATAACTGATACTATTAACGTGTATACACATAGTATATAAACGTTTCCATCTATCTAGCGAGTTTTGTTAATCTGGGGTGATAAGCGCTTTCCATGTCAATTGTTTTGCGTTTCCTTTTATTTGACTTCGACCGTACCTATTCTAAGATTCCTTTCTAAATTGCGATTTCATGGTTCCAACTTCCGCTGAGTTTTTGATGCTGCCGTTAACAACATGTGTGGAACATCTGAGCAGCAGCCAATCAGCGTTCTGCTTCGCGGCAGCCTCTCTGCAATGGGCCAATGACGCCCTGGTCCATCCTCGGACTCAGATGGAATTAATTTCAGGAGTTGAGAGTGCCGGCGATTTTCTGTTAACTTTCTCCCCGACCTAAAGCCGTAAGCGCCTCGACGACATAGACGGAATTGGACCTAAGGGATGCCGGACCAAGCGGCGGGAATGTGGCCACTCTTCCAGTTCATTTGAAATTTGGAGCATTAATATGCAAGTTGTAGGGAATGCATCCTGCAGTCGGGATCTATGCAAGCTGGCTCCGATCTCGGGATTGGCATCCCTGTCATCCTCATGCAGACGAGGACTTCGCTCTGTCTGCCATATTGCTTTGGTCGGTTTTCCGGACCGCCACGGCAACGTGTAGGGCCGGCAATCCTGCGTCGATCTAGTTTGCTTTGAAATAGAAGCAATTACTTACGGAGAAGACAGAGCACGGAACTTTGGACTGAATGTCCCCCGTACTTAGCGGTGCAGTTTGGCTACAGCAGCAATATCGCAGCTGATCAGGTTGGCCAGATGATCATTGTATAGAGACGGACGAACGCAGAAGTGGTGCGTTGCCGCTGAGTAGATGGCCATGCTGCTGCTGCTGCTCAAGGAATGGACCGGTCTTGCACCGAGAAAATCTTCCATATTAAAGAATGACGAGGCCACTATATCCAAATCTTGTAGCTACTTCTCGAACGCTTTTTTGCAGAGAATTGTATTGAAGCTGGGAATTATTTTCCATTCAGTTTTTACTGTGTTTTTTGTTGCTGTCAAAGTAGAAAGACTGAAGCAATGAATATTTTTTTTGCTAAAAAGCTATGCTGAGGAATGTTTTGGTGAGGTTTTATTCTACAAGTTATTTGAGTGGGATTCCCCGTCTGTGTTCTCGGTTGATGAGTAAATTGAGAAAACCCGCTGAGACTGGTGGCTGAATGTGACATTCTTCAATTGAAACGATCCAGAATAACATTGCTGTGAACGGTATCATACTTTTATATCTGAAAATTTGACAACTTGATAACCATGCTGCACCTTTTCCTACAGGATGCCATTCTCGATTGTTCTTAAATTTCAGCTTGCTGTGAGTGAGACTCGAGTTCCTTACAATTACCCGCTCTTGACAGAACTGCCATTACTTCCTTGCGTGGATTAGCGAAGCCAATTAAGCTAATTTCTGTAGCACTGAAGGATGCATCGCTACCACAACGACGCCTTCGTTTATGAGAGCTTCTCTGGCAGTATATATTTATGTATACAAAAATATGTATTGATGGGCAGTAATGATCATGTCTTGGATCGTCTGCGTACCCGCATGGGAGCATGGGGTGCTTGCGAAAATGCATCGTAATCCTACAGCTCCTCACTGTAAAATTAGCATCACCTGTAGTGACAAAAGTGTTTGAGTATCTTCTAAGCGATCGTGATGGAGCTCTCTTTTTTTAATCCCTCTTTCCTCCTACGAGAGTGGCTAACAAATCGACCTCTTTCACAGCTGCAAGAGTGTCTTCGTTAGAAAGTTTTTTTGCTTTTTCTTCATCTTTCCTGGTCTCTGGTTTAATCTTTGTGGTCTTTTTTAGATGACGATGTTTTGCAATAAGATCTGTACTGTTGAGCTGTCGCTCGATTTTTTTTTGTCTTCAGTCACACCGTGGCGATCACCTTAATTAGACGGAAACTGAGTGCCCTCGTAATGATATATTTAAAACTGGGAGCATTTTACGTAGACTTAATCCATTGTTTTTTTTTGTAGGTGTGTCTTTTCTCAGCAGAGATTCTATATAGTGAATGGCTACAGATCGAGTGTACTCATTTGTACTGAAACTTGAGCGTGCAACAGTTAACGAATAATCTATTATCGCTATTTCTAGCCCCTTCAGTAAGATTTCGATTGGCAGTATTTGCAGGAAATGATAAGCGCTAATAGAAATGAAAACTTCAGTTAGCTTCTGCAATAGTGGAATATCGGAAACATGCAGCATAATTTTCTATTTTCTAATTAACAAAAGGAATTCTCGATTCTGCGGTGCTCGAGGCCCATTTACCAGCTCATGCGCATAGTTGCTGTGTACTGCGACTCTCCCTCACCGCTAAACTGAGTGAATCGTCTTGATGAGCAACACGAGCCCTTGACTCTCCAGTCCCCTGGCCCCAGTTTGATGTCCACTTGGCAGCTCCTCGAGCGTGTCGAGTGCCCTGCACCAGGCCTGTGTGCTGCTTTTTTACGAACAGATGGACGGGATGGAGACTGCGAGGGCTTCACTTTACTGCAAGTTTGTGCTCTTTTGGGCGTCAGATATTCTGTCAAAAAGGGTCGCAGAAGGACAAACTTAAACTGAAGAAAGAGGCCAAAACCCAGGTGCAGCGTACTGGACAGGTTTGTCAGAGCTGGCCAAGGTGCACCTGCTCCCGTAGCAAACAGTGGTTGGCAGATGCTCGTTGTCTCTTCATCAGTGAGCAGCTGAATTCCCTGATGAGCTCTCGAAGACGTAGCAGATGCAGCGGGCATTTGAGCTACCGATGATTACTTTGATTAGATCTAGGTTTTTGATTAGATATTATGAACTGAGAGTGCACTTCACGTTCTTATTTAGATTTCAGTTAAATTTTGTTAGCTCAAAAATGCTGAAAAGATGTTAGTTTTTAGGAGAAAGTTGTTACGTCAGTTGTATGAATTCTTTCTAAGTTTGGTTCTTCTTCTTTTTGCATTGATACACTTTGCAACGCACTTTCGACCAGTTTTAACGGGTATGCACCACTGGTATCGTTTAGTTTGGGCTTGCGGTTAAAAATGTAAAAAGACTCTAAAATGCGCCAACTATAGAAATGGTAGCTGGAATTTAAAACACAGAAGTGTTCGGGGTTCATAGATGATTTACAGTCTTCAACAATACGCCTGATTGCTGACTGAAGGGGTTCACTTTCGAGGTTTTCCAGTTCGGTGACTAAGGCCAAAATGCGCTGAGATTCTAATGAAGAGAGGACGGGATGTGATGCCCACGTACTCAGATGCCCACTGTGCACAACTAAACAAGTAAACAACATTAGACTTCAGGCACATGGGAAGCTGGTCCTCAAAGCGAAAAAGTGAACCTGTTGTAAATTTATTAGTCGAGACAATTTTGAATTTTTTCTCAGGGAAAACTTTTTCTAGAAGCTTTTGTACATAAATACGTAGTTTTTCGGATTGCTGACCAAAATCAGGAAAACTAAAATAAAATTTTGAAGGAGTTGAAATATCTGATGAAACTGGCGGATGATACCGCTGGTCTAAAAACTTTTTAACAACATAATCAAAATCAGTAGTAGGAAACCTGTTAACGGTAAAAAACCTTCTTAAAAATGAAAACTCTTCACGCAAAGAGACGTAGGTAGAACAAATTTTGTACGCTCTGTGGATTAATGTTCTTATGCTAGTGATTGTATACACAAGAGGACAGAAGCTAAAAAACTAATTCCTAATCCAGTATAAGTGTTTTTGCTATACACGGATGATGAGAATTTACTATCGCTCTTTCAGATACACGCGTCATGAAATGATAGTTGGCTGTCCTGTTCATACTCAATCGTAAAATTAATGCTAGGATGTTTGTTATAAAAAAAATAGAGAACTCATCAGCCTCGAATTATTTATTGAGTAAAAGAAAGTATCGTCAACATATCTACCGTGAATTACCGGTTTGAAATTAATGGGACATTCATGTAACCATTTGCGTTCAAAAAAACACATGAAAACATCAGCAAATGGGGGGCCAAGAGGTAGCCCCATACCTAAACCTTTGATCTGTTGGTAAAATTTGGTATCAAAAGTAAAATACGAATTTAGAAGATAAAGTTCTAACAAAGTTTTAAATTGCATTTTGTTCATGCCGGAAAAAAGTTCATGACCGCAAAATAAATTATCCAAATATATTTCTATAGTTTCCCTTAAAGGTGCATTAGTTAAAACTGGTTGTTCGATAACTTTTTCCTTTATTTAAATTAGATATATGTACTTTCTTTTTCGTTTAGTCAAATGTCATCAAGAATTTTGCAGTAAACCATATACTTTTTGTTATAGATATCACTGAAAATGAGTCTCGTGACTCGAAACGTCTGATTTTTATTACATGTTGAACAGATATTTTAAATATATTACTTCTCTAGGTACGGCTCTTTTCGCCCTTCTTTGTATTTCAAATCTTTTTGCTTCTCGCAACCTAAACTTGTTCATTTTAAGTAACATAAGACGAGGATTTCATCCTTGGACTTCAGCCACAGTCGTCCTTCAGACTTAATTTAGCAAACACGTTGCGGGGGCTGATGGCTCCCTTCTAATCTAAGTTTTTCGCCGCCCCATCGATAAATTATAAAACAAGTGTTAAAAATACCTAGGCGGACAAAATTATAGATATAGATGTGCCAGCGAAAGTTACAAAGTTAGATTGAGTTGACGAGCACCCAGATGTGGTGGATGGTCTCAGCTTCCTTAGCGGAACTGCATGCCAGGGTGCACACGAAACTGAACGAAATTTTTGTCCCTCATTTGCCGCAAAGTCAGCATCTTGCTTTAAGATTAAAGACCTGATGCGTTTGCGTAATAACTCGATCATGTAAGGAAAAATAATCTGAGATGCAACATATGGACTAATTTGACATGTGACTTGAAAACAAGTTTCTTGTCTACTCATCTGTTGTTAATAAATAGTTTTTTCCGTATATTTTATTGCTCACATCAAAGTGCAACAGTAGCATTAAATTGGAACATCAATCGCTCTTCTGACCGACGGAATCACAATCAGAACAACAGCAGAGTTGCGCTGCAAGGCAGCGATGAATTAAAAAAAGAACATTCGCGAGACGCCGCCTTATTCTGCTCAGTCAGTTCACACTCTCCATTTCGGACAATTTCATTAGGATTTCAGTTAGTATAGTGTTGCTTGCTATGTCGTTTTCATTTACATCGTACATTCTTTGCATCCGAGGGGTGTGAAATAAGCAGAGTGCGAGATCTCTAAACAGTCAACCACGTATGTTTTGACTAGAGATTCAACAAGCTGATAGTCGCGTAATGTTTGTTGCATATTGATTGCTGTCAAAACTCAAGAGTTTTGTGTAGAAAATATCGGGATTATATTTAACAGCTTGACTACTAAGCTTAGCGATTCTTGTGAGAGTGCTTTGCTGGTCGCAGGGCACGGTGTTTTGGCGCGACATAGCCGAAATACCGGCAACATCTCATGTCATTTTTAAACAAGGGAAGTCATGAGTTCTCTCTTACCACTGCCAGTACTATCAATGCATAACTGCGTTCGTGCTTCAGCTTACAGTACATATGTTGCTGCTGGTCACAGCCTTTCTCCTGTCAACCTCATCAACCTCATTTCATTTTTTAACGTCTCACCACCACCACATCTTCACCACCATCACCAGCCCGAACACCACCACACTCCCTTGGCTCTATTGTGCCCAGTCTGCAATTAATTCCTCTTCACAATCAGTTTAGCTGGAGCTCAAAGGACCAAAGTTGTTGTTTGTGTAGAGTTGTTGGCAGCGGGCGGCGGGATTGCCATTAGTGACGCCGTCGCACTCGACCGTCTCGTGGCAGGCAGCGGTAGTTCGCAATCCATGTCATGTCACGTACAAACTGTCATAATTATAGCCGTGCCTTGTGTTTTTACCGCTTTAGAGAAAAAATAAGTTTATTGCTTTAGTCTAGACGTACATAAATTAGGTTGTTAGCGTGAAATTCTGTTGGTAAAATAAGGTTTTAAACCCTGAAAACATTTTGATATGGTATCCCATGGTACAGATTTTCAGATTTATGACCTTTTCATTACTGAATCTTTTTTCCAGCCTTTGTAGATAATTGTCATTCATTCAGTACAGCAATTTCCTTCCAAAATAATTTAGTTTTAGCGAAGTTTGCGAAGTTTACCTCCCATTGTAGAAGTTACGACGCAGTTCGATATTCATTTGTTTTTCTTGTTTGTGAAGTTACTTCATGAGAAGGTTAACGGCAAAGGGTAGCTCTTCAAAAGATTTCACTGCTGAAGTATCGCCCAGCAACATTATGAAAAACGTTCCGTAAAACATATGACTACATCCACCATTCAACGGCGGGACATCAGGAGTCCTGGAGGGTTCAGTTCAACACCTTGTACGTCCGTGCTCTGTCCCAGAATGAACAGGGCGGAAGGACTTTGCGTCCCTGCCGCCCGCAGTTAGCCGACGATTACGATATTGGGGTGAGAAGCTGAACATCTTGAAGATCTGCTGTCATTTGAAGACTTTGTCATCGTAAAGTTTCATTACCTTTACCGTTATCTCCCGCCCGTTCCCGTTCTTTCACTGATTTAATTGTGTATGAGTGAGCGTTTTCTTTTATACTCGGTTTGCCGGCGAAAATTACTTTACTTTCTTAACTCACTAACGCTTGAAATACGTTGCAATCGCAATTTCTCGCTCTGTTCAACTAACCGCTTGCGGAAGATCCCGTCTAATTGACAGGGAAGTATACCTCGATCAGGGATCTTTCCGGGTATGGATTTAATTTTTGTTTACTTGACTTTAAACTAATTTCTGTTTAACCTTCCACATCTACCATTTTCTACTCGCCACTTCTGGAAGCCTGTGCACTGGGTCCACTAATTAGCTCAGGTTGGTCTCGTTATTGGTAGAAATTAGTTATTCGACTACGAATTCTTCGAGATTCGCACATCGTTCATTGGTTAGATCATTTATTTCGTGTCGTACTATTTTCTGTATCTTCACCGTTACCAGGCCAGCCGCCTTTTGTTCCTCTCGTCGTTGTCTATGGGGACTGAAAAATAATGGTAAATAAATGTAATTACCACGTCATTCTGCTCTGTTGAAACAATAGTTTCAGTTTAGAATTCATTTTGTCTTCATCCCTTAGTTTACATTGGTGATTCTCATTACTGCTGAACGTGCGTACGAGAGCTGCCAGATTTCTTTATACTGCATTCGGAAGAGTGTACGGAACTCTCTGGTGGGGAAGCTGCTCGGGTGCTTGAAGAGAGTCTGCGGTGTAATTCTGAAGTCCCCGATTGGATTAGCCTCGAGTTTTAAGTTTTGGCGAAACTGTGTTCGACCGCTTCCTCTCTCGAATATTTGAACTGTCGTCTCGGCTCATGTGTGCTCTTTCTCGTCTGGAGGTTTTCTCAAAAAATTATTTTCTTTATTGCCTGATTTTAAAATGAAACTTTGGAATTCTAACTTTGTGGCAAGTCTTGCCTACTTGAATTTTATAAATCAAATTTTAACTATTAAAGTACTTACAATAAATGTAGTTTTAACACTTGAAGTGTAATTAAGCTGCTTGGAACCTGGGTTTTCTTATACCATTGTCGCGTATGGAAAAATTTCTGATTTTTCCAAGCAAATCCAAAATTTCAATTATTCAAGTTATTAGAATTCCTAAACCCACATCAATGGATGCGAAGAATTTACAGTGAAATTTGTAGAAGGTAACCCCGGAAAACGGTCGCCATGGCATCTGAGGAGATTTTTCAGCACAAGTTTTAAAAAAATTTTCCCTTATTTTTTCAGACTCTCAAAATAGCTTCCTTCTGCTTTTCAATTGTAGTGCTGTGGACTACCTCTGTCTTGTATGTCATTTACAGTAGCAATGCATGACAATCTTTTACACCATCGGATATATCTCAAAGCGGATTGCTCCATGTTGTCTGCGTATATTCAAAGGTAACTCACTGGTTTTGTTGTAGCTTAGAAACTGTTTACTTGAATTTTCCCTCTGTATGATGCATTGGAGTAGGGTGATTTTTTATCAAACAGTAGATATTTTTATCGAGAAAAATGTAATTACATTCACTCATAGTCGATATCATAAAACAGTTTCAAAGTCGTAGTGTAATTCCAGATCCAGGACTGATTTTATGAAGTGATATCATATTTTTGTGTAAGCTCTTGGGAAGTAAGAGATACAGCTTTCATTTTTCCTTGCTGCCCTCTCAACAAAATTGAGCTCCTCCTTAGTGGACGAGTTCAATTTGAGGCCGGCTTTGAGGGCCGGACGTCCTCTGCAGCCTCAATAGACCACCAAATATCAATAGACCATCGGACCATCAATAGGCCAAAAGCATATATCCAGAGAAATGCCTCTCATGTGCATTGCTGCTCTCATTGTGTTCTCCGGCGGCCGCTCATGCGACCACAAAACTCCCAAAATTGGATGGAT
The DNA here is from genome assembly GCA_014899125.1 of Orchestia grillus. Lineage (NCBI taxonomy): Eukaryota > Metazoa > Arthropoda > Malacostraca > Amphipoda > Talitridae > Orchestia > Orchestia grillus. The sequence continues at coordinate 29,410 of VOMN01106311.1, read as the reverse complement.
CTCCTGGAGCGCGCCTCCGCACCACCCGAGCTGCCCTCGGCCAGCGGCCGGACTTGGGCCAACTTGTGACATGTCCTGATGAAAACCCTGCGCCGACGCTACGTAATTTTGCCCGCATATTCAGAGATCCGAGTAATTCTTTGAATTCAGAGCGAGACTTTTCAGTTGGCGGAGGGAGAATCTTTCTGATGATTTCATGCCGATATTTTGATGTGAACAAGGAAGGAGAATTGCTGGCCTTCATATGTGGGCTTCATTTTGAACGCAGTGGAATTTCATATGAAATTCTGACTTATACATTTACCTTGCATAATTATGAATTGAGCTTTTTCGCTACAAATGTGTGAAATGTTAGGCAGGGGCTATTTCGTGATAGGAATTTTTCTCATAAATTTTTTTTTAAATAATTGTGTTTCGATACTTCTATATTTATTTCATAACATTATCAAGACGCTGTTTCATCTTAATTTGTTCAGAAAACAAAATGATACTTCAGTGATCTCACGCACGATTTTCACATTTGCAGATGGCGATGTGTCCAGGTTTGCGTACATAAACCTTTCTCTTGGTACGCGTATTCTATGAAACGTAATTTATAATTTCAACTTTGTTATAATTTCGTTCATAGCTATCACTTCCCAGGCCTAACTTGTATATGAGCAATAACTCCAAGCTGCTGTGTCCAATATAATAATGAAGAGAGATCACTGATATTTACTTAAACAACAAAACAAACTCTAACCCAGCAATCCCTCATCATTTCAGCGAATATTAGAATGACAAATTTACCTCTGTTTCTTAGCTACACATCCATTCACGAGCTCATACTTTTCTCTGAAGAATAGCATTCAGCTCAATCATGCGTACATCTAAGAGCGACGTCGCAGGTTGGTAGGAGCTCAAATGACATCGAGGTTGCGGCAGCTTCTCCTACGAGAACAAATTAATGCGACTCGGTCTGTTGTGGCACCGCAGCGCATTCACGAGTCCCTCCAGAGAGATAATCTGGACTCGTTTAAATCATTCGGTCGAACATCAAAGCTGACGGGGGCCGCTCTGTTTCGCCAGCTGCTATTACTTTAATCTCAATTTGGCCGCCCCTCCTGATGAAGCTGTGCGAGCTGACTGCTGCTGTCGTCCCTCTGTCAGGCTCTGTGTGGGCCTCTTGCCTTCATCCTTGTCTTATTACCTGTTTTTAACGTGAGTTGAGATACCTTGAGAGCGGTTGTAGCTCTTATTTAGTTCTCTCTGAAATAAGACAAGCCATATTGTGCTTTTATTTTCTTTCTGAAAACTAATACTACGTAACGGTGAAGGTCATGTACAACTTGCAATACCTGTTTTGAAAGCTAGCGAGTAAAGTCCCATTTTGCGGAGTGGTTTCTCACCTCTAAAACAACCTTCCAAAACTCAGCATCACGCTATCTTTCCTGGACGTTCAATGGGCACTCTTATCGAATGACGAATGATCTTAGATGTAGCATGCATTGCAACCCCTCACTCCGCGTAGGTGTCGTCCGTGAGATGATAAACCTATGTTCAGCTAAAAACGTGTATCTCTGTGTCTCCGTTCATTCCTTTAGTTCCACAATAATGTTAGTATTCTTAAATACTACCTAGAGGGATAAGAGATTCGCCTTCGTTTACCTCTTTGTTTTGCCGCACGAGGGCCAGTTAAAGCTGCTGCACGATTTAATTCATACGAAGTTGAACTGAATAGATATCATTAAATATTTAAAGTCAATAACTTGTTGAGCTACACTGAGGGAGCATTAAAAGTATTGCCGGGGTTACCTGTAGTTGTTGCTTCTCTTGCCGTTATATTCTCTTGTTCATCAGGCACATTTGTATTTAAATTCTTGATTTGCCTGAAGGATTTCTCCCTCCCAAAAATTCATTCGCATCCTCTCATTCTTTCTCCTTTCTCTGTCTACATCAACCGTGCTTTTGTTCGACATCTTCCCTTTCCACTGCGCTCACCACCTGTCTCTCCTCCCTTCACTCCCTCCCCACAATACGCAGATGCCATGATAGGCCTTAATTACTAGCCCTCCAGATGAGTTCGTTAGAGCCTGGACGCGGTGCTGTATCGTTCCCTGCTGTGCCCCCTGCCTCCATACGCTGCTGCCATTTGAGGACCATCTTGCTTCGTATTGCTGTGCATCTCTCCGAGCTGTACAGCTATGTGTCCATTCAGCCACACTTCTCATACAAAGCCTTTTGCTTCTATACTTTCGTTATGATATTCCTACCAAGAATCACTGAAATAATTTCACGCGCTATTTTGAATTTTAAATTGGTTTAATTTAGAGAGTGTTTTCAATATGAGAGGGATATTAATCTGCATACATGTTCTTTGAATGAATGCTTCCATTACACAAATGATCGTAACCGAATGACCGTTTTTGTTCAACCGAATTCCTGCATTTCACAAAATAAAGTTTATCTTTGTTATTTATTGGATTTTTTATCAATTAGAATCACAAGTTCACCAAAACTTCGGAATGTGTTCAAGTTATGCACTTGTATAGCACCAATATTCTGAACGCTTCATTGACGTTAACATTTCGACCCTCCAAAATTTATTGTGCATGATGTATGATGCGTCAAAATTACCACGACTGTGAAGTGATGAAATCGATGAAGGTTCATATTTAGGAGAGCATTGTAAATGAAAAGTGTTCACCCCTGAAGTTCCTTCTTTTAGTAACTTGAATAATGGTTGTAATTACCGTAGACTGTTTGTACATCTATGGGGGTCATTTCATCGTGACAACTGATTGTGCAATTTGTTAACTTTTTGTGGTGACTCCATTTGAATACCTTTACTGAAGATGGTAAATTAATTAGCAGTGAAATACATTCACCGAATATTTGCAGTGATGAGCTTATTACATGACTTTGACAAGCTGAAGATGAAGGGATCCTAGAAATCCTTTGTATCTCTCTGGATACTAAAGTACTACTATTAGAAGCTAAAATTTTGATTAATCTACACATGATGTGTGAATGAAGGCTAAATTTGGATCATAATACTTGAAAATAAGTGCCATGAACATTTTTCTTATTGACTGAAGTATTAATTCTTCTTCTTTTCGGGAATATGTGTGTCGAAACAGGACCTTCAATTATTCTGTGAGAGTTACCGATAATTCAATCTAGTATTTTTGTATTAATTGCTTTATCTATCTTATGCTATGGAGACTGACATCTCCAGAGGACACTGTTAGGTTACCTCAGCTCTAGCTAGGCCTTCGGGACTTAATTCTATCTTTCGTGCCCATTTTGCTTCTTCTCACTTTGCTCACTTCACTTTGCTATTCCCACTTCCGTCAACAGATGACGGAAAAAAGTGTTAATAGACGGAAATAATTTCTATTAACGTATTTCTTTTTGACTAATGTGTCAAATGACTGGCAATTGCCAATTTCAGATACATAGCAAGTGAGCATCGTGAATATATTTAGAGGCTGTTTCGAAGATTTATGTATATTTTATGTATCCTATCACATACTTGGAGATGTTTAAGCCTTCACGCCCTGGCCACACTGGGGTGCCACATGCTCATATATTTGATGCGAAAATTTTAAAAATAGCGCCTAAGTATGTAATTTATTTAGTTATTTATATTTTTCCGCTTAAACGCTCAATAATAGCAAAAGTATCAATAAATGTATGTAATTGTAAAAACAACTCAATTTGACACCCATTTTTCATCAAACGAAACTCAGTGAAGCTAGTGTTATAAGTGAACGCAGTCAGACTATCAGTTTCGTGCTGAGAAAGAATGCGAAAGTTCTTTCATCAAGTAGTTTGAAGGCGAAAACTCTTGTTACTAGCAACTCGATACATGACAATGTCGAGTCTGTCTTTGTCTGTCTTTGTCATACAGACTACTTCTCCGGAGTACACGAAGGCAGGCGACCCAAATCAAAGTTTTCATAGCTTGAACCCACAAATTTTTCTAGAGTTCATGATTTTATTGGACGATGACGATCTGGACCTGTATCATTAATAGAATGTTCACAGAAAGCGACACTGCCCAAGTTAACCCAAATTCCTGAATGCAAACCGAGCCCTCGTAGCTAGAACGCAGTATCATGTCTACGGTGACGTACTCGTCGTCAGCCGCAGCTGGCGCTTCTGCTGCTGCTGCTAATTACCAACTTTTCCATTATGCTCAGGGATATCCGAGCTGCAGTATTGAAGACCTGCTCATCAAAAGTCCGTCGTCGTATAAAACAGAATAAAACGGATCATCCTTTGATGGCGGGGTGTAATTAATTAGGAGCATTACCACAGATTAACTTAGGACGAGGGCTGGACAGTGGGCCCCGCCTTAAATCGTTGCCACTCGTCGCTTTTCGTCCTCACGTCAGTCATCCACTAAACGACTCCTCCTGAGCGAGTAATTTTTCCGCGCCGATCCCACTTTTCCACTTAGGAGACGTCGTAATTTCCCATCAACGTGTTGAATTGCGTTAAATTACACGTGCTATTTACCGCGAAGTGCCTTGCGTTACTGAGTTGCACATAGCGGTGGGTGGAGCTTCCAGCGCTGTAGGAGGAGGGCTCACAAACGTGCTGGGATGGCTAGCCAACACAGAATAATTGTCGCCATCTCTAAGAATATATCGTACGCTCGTATCAAAACCTGCTAAATTCATCACGCACACTTTCAACAACCATTTTGTTTTTTTAACGAGCAGTTCAGTTTTGAGCATAGTGTGTGCTACTGAATTAGTAAGTGATGGTGAGTATGAAAATTGGCTTGGGATGCTAAAAAACCGGGTTATTTTTACTTTGGAGGAGCCGAGAGTATTTTTAGGCGTTGCTCAACATTACTCTGCCGTTGCTGGAGAGAGAGAGGGAGGGAGTGAGAGGAGAGGCAGTCGAGTCAAACCTCTGCGAGTTCCCTCGGAGTATTTGGCTAAAGTCTGCCTCGGAATCAACGTCTCATCTCACTGTTCAAGGGGCGCTCGCTCGCTGAGGACAACAGTGATCTGAAGCGGGTCTTGGCTCAGGACTGTAGGGTGAGTGTGTGAGCGTATGGTAAGTGTACATTGTGCGAGTGGTGTAGGGTGAGTGTGTGAGTGTTACCCACATACAAACACCGTGTAGTGCACTAGCTGCTGAGTAATTACTATTGAATGCGTCTCAGCTATGTGATAATTTTGATAGTGCCTCGCTCGTTGCTCTGCGTCACGTCACAGAGGATTCCTTCTTTTAATTTCATGAAAACATGGAGTAATTGGTGAGTTTATGGTAACCCAGAGTATGTTATGAATAACGTGTAGTTTTTATTCGATGTATTTGTCCTTTCCTCATCACCGACGAGATTATTACTCAAAACAATAAGATCATATTTGCTGCGTTGCATAATTTCAACTAAATTTTCGGTATGCTTCAATTATGAGCAGGTTGTCATTCTACAATATTCATGTTTCTAACAGAAGTTAAATGAGGAATCATTTCAGTTCAATTGGACTATGGGTTATGATTACAGCACTATTATGTGTCAACAAATCTTTTACTATTCAGTTTCCTTGTGACGGTCACCTTTGGGCCAATTGAAGTCTCATCAAGATTTGATGTAGTAAATACATGATATGATAATTAGCTTCATAATGTTACTGGCTAAACTCGATGAGCACAGTTCATCATTGTGTTTTCAGCCGTATATTCAGGAAATAAATTAAAACCATGTAGATGTACTCAGTTTCCTGATATCTCTTCAATGTTTAAATGTTCTTTGAGCCATTAATTGCAGTAATTCGTTTTATTAACTTATTATTTATTTATAAAAGTTCCATCAACCTTTCCACCAATTCATGCGCAGTCATTAATTCGAGTCTTACTTTAACAACCTTAGCTTCAAGAAATTTAGAATGTGTAACAAACTTCCATAATTTAAATTGATAGTTTACCATTGTATGTGTCGTGCCGTAATTCATATTAGAAAAGTGAGAGATAAATTTTTCAAACGGAATGTATACTAGTAACTTTGATTTTTTAAAACTTTATTCGCAATACATGCAGGATATTTTTTAATTTGTTGTATCAATTATTAGAGCGAATGACTATAATTCAATGTGTATGACCGACAATTAGCCTGATAATTTCCTCCTTGTATAGGTAAGAGTTCAATTGATGAGCGATCAATTCGATTTTACGCGTCACTTCTATTTTACGCGCCTCGCTCCTTGTCAAGGGTGCGTAACGAAGCTTCACCATTAATACCCCTCCTAAACAGTGTTCACCAACGATGTATACACTCACTTTAAATTTCAATAATTTTATGCATCAATGACACCACATTATGTTACCGCGTCTGTCTACATTATCTATTCTATGTAGTGAAATAAAACTACTCCAAGGTTTGCTACGTCTCCCCCAGCAATCTACATTTGTAACGTCCTAGCAAATTTTTTGCACTGTAACTTCAGTTCAGCGAGGCAATCTCTCCTTTCCATGCCTATTTAGATAATGCCTCTCATTTGTATACTGAAGGAAATGTCTGAAATTCGTGATTTGAATTAATAAAACCAATAACTTAGTAAGGTTTGCTTCGAATTCAGTTTTGAATGGCATTTATTATTTTTTTTTGCTGGCCCTTTTATTTAACATTCGGCACAAGATGTGGATGCACGCACTTCAGAAATTGAAGTCACACGTATGTATGCAAGTATCACTCGCGTCGCTGTTGGGTGGATATCGCCCGACAATGCATATTTTCGCATATAAATTCGTTGAGTTGATCATCCATGGTCCGTAATATGGAGAAATTGTGCTCCTCAGCATTTAAAACGTTTACCATGTACGTGCGATGCTGGGCAGAGATTTATGAAATTTGGAATTTATTACAGATAACACAGTAGGCTTGGCAATAATGCCGAGTACTGCACACTGTTATATCCAGCTGATGCGTCAGGGGATGTAGAATTGAATTTTTATCTTCATCGTATTTAGAAATCGGCACTTAGGGCTCCACACACATTGAGTGCCAGACATTGAAATTCAGTGAAAGTTGACGTCCAAGTTTTCGTAGCGTATCACATGTACAGCACTTTATTTATTGCTGTCATCCAGTGGGATATTAATGAAATTATCCTTCAATATATAATTGCTAAATTCTATTTTTTCATTTTTATTCGTTCGTCAATATTGCTCTCTATCGCCTTCATTTTTTTGTATTCTATATTTAGATTTGAAGCATTTATGTGAATAATTATGTGTATTAATTGCACAATTTCATGACGGAACTTTTAAAGTTCAGTATCTTTAATTTTTATGTTGTAGGGTTATTTTTCTGAATATATTGGAAGGTTTTAAGTCATTTTATGTGTCACGTTGAGGTAAAAACCGTATTTACTCTTTTAACCCTTGTTATTGCTCTTCATTAATTGATCTTACTTCTATAAAATGCGGTTATGATGCACTTATTACTTGTGGGAGAAAGTTAACTCCATTCATAAAAGAACGGAAAGAACTAAGTAAATAATAAAATAATTTTCATAGAAACTAATATTCTCATTTTCACAAAAATCTAAAGCATAGTTTTAATTTACAATTTAGACGAGTGTCGAATTTTTTGCGCCTAAATTTCATTATTCTGCTGAATTCATCTCTCTTTCATCACTATTTTATTAAACCTCCTTGAAGTTTCCGAAGAATTCTAGACCCTAACGTATTTTCTGATAAATTAAAAAAGCGATGTGTCCAATACTTGGAAAGCATTCCGTCCTGTTGCTCCGCGCTACGTCTCCGAAGTGCCCTCACCGGAAAGTCACATCCCCCAGCACAGTAAAAAATACTCAAATCCTGGTCAAAAGTACCGTAGAATTATTGAAAATTTACCTTTCATGTACCCGTATAAAGTTGTGTAACTTGATAGAGAGGAAAAAGAATTATTCTTTCGAAGAGTGTGTATTATAATTGCACATCTAGCTGCAGTCTTTATGTTTCTTATAATTAAGGTTCACCTTGTACCCGATATCGGTTATCGTAAAAAGGGCGAAGACCGCTTTTCACCTGTGCTGTCTTCAGCGGCTCCGGAATTTAGGCATTGAACTTTCTTGTTAATTGATTTGAGGTTTACGTCACTAGACCCCACAGAATATGCCACATATAGCACTAATTTGTGGAGCACCATTTTACATCCAACAATTTCGATACATACAGGGTGGTCCAAAAGTAGGTGGACAATAAAAGATAATAATTTTGAGATTACGTATAAACAATTACATTTACCAACACTATTATTACATTGAATATTAAATTTTATTGTGCACAGTAATACAAAAGCCCTCAAATTTTATCAACGCAGGTGCGCAAACAGTTTTCTATCACAATTTACACAGCTTCGAAGTCTGCCTCTTAATTTCGCTTTGACGAACATTTTTGTACGACTCCGATTAAATTTGTGCAATGCAGATTAAATTTTATTAATTGTAGTTATAAAATTGTCGATAATATTGCACAAATAATGAACACAATTGCAATAATATGACTGATACATAAACCTATTCCACATACTGTCCACCCACTTTTGGTCCACCCTGCATACTCCCAAAAAACGAACATTACACAAAAACGATTTAAAATAAAAAATAAAAACACGCAATATTTTGTACTTGGAAACCCACACAGCATAGCTATAGAGTTGAGATGTGATCGAAGCGAGCCATCTTGATTGTGTAGCTATGTTTTTTTGTTTATTTGCTAATGGTCTAGGGTATCCAAAGCAGTAAGTATTTAATTTCTCAATGCATTCGTCGATAGTTCGACATAACTCAGAAACGTGGGAACCAGTTACGAGTACACCTGAAGGTACATACATAAATACGGGGGACTCCAAGTCTTCGGCTGACAATCCTTTTGCAATTCTTAACGCATTCTTTTTCATGAAAAACTGATGATTTGTGGCCAATGTTCCTTAAAAGTTTCCTGCATATTGCTATACTGTAAAACGCGTTAATTTGAAGCAAATCATTAGAGATATTCACCGTCATCAGCGTGGTCTCAATACTGACCGATGCTTGGCCTGTTGAGCAGCTGCGCTGCACCGGGTCATGGCGGGTGGCTATCTCGGCGCTTCTGCTGGTGGTCTGCCCCACCTGTCTACGGAGATCCTTATGGACGAGTATATGTTCGGCCGGCGGAGGCAGGTTCGTTTCTTCTGATAGTTTCTTCTCATCCTCCAAATGTGTTCAATTATTGGTGGCTGGTGTGTTGTACGTATGTTTTTTATACGTTGGTTTTGCTCCTACCAGCTAATGTGTTCAATTTTTGTAGTGTAAATGTTATTCTGCAGACCGGATGCATATTGCTGAGCGATATATCTATTTTTTAATGATGATTGAGTCTTGTAATTTGTAGACGTTGGCCATTTGGGCTCATAAATATTGCACGATCTGTTAGAAGTATTTATAACATTAAGCCTGTCTGTGTTTTTTTCATTGCTGAATTCGCAATGAAGTAAAGTGTTAGCCACCATTTGCTGAATTATGAATAGGCATTAAAGTTTCACGTTACTGAGAAATAATTCAAATTTTAAATCGTGCATAAACTGTGTTCGGGGAGTGAACGAGTTATTTGAGTAAATCTCAAAATTTATTAGCACTTCTCGTCGCATATCGAACAAATTAAGCCAAGAACATAATTAGCGGAGGAACAAATAAGGTAAATATCGTGTTTAGTGTATATTGCAGAACAACATCAGGAATTTCGTTGAATTTTTGTATGTGCTTAAAAATGTACTACAGATAAATTTTTGAAAGAAAAGTATACGTATGGGAAGTCGATGCGGTGCAGTCATATTCAATGTTATTCCTTGAATACCTTGAAACATCAGTCATATGTAATAGAATGTGTGTACTAATAGTGGTCTTGAGTCTTCATACTCTGAGTCATCAGATGACTTGCATACGATCATATTGGAGTACAGAGCGTCTTCTGATGTTTGAACCATCTCTAGGTACACAGTTATACTCGTACGTGTGTAGTGCTGGACCGAGGAACTTATTATACTCGTACGTGTGTAGTGCTGGACCGAGGAACTTATTATGCTCGTACGTGTGTAGTGCTGGACCGAGGAACTTATTATGCTCGTACGTTTGTAGTGCTGGTCCGAGGAACTTATGCTCGTACGTGTGGAGTGCTGGACCGAGTAGTTTCAAACAAACAGTAGTTTACCGGTCCTTCATTTTTTGTCACAAACTGATTCTTTAAGTTGCGAGCATCTCTACATTCTGAACTTGGAGCAGTATACTAATGAAGCTAAGTATTTTTTAGATGAAGAAAATTATCCGTGGTATGGAACAAACGATGTATCAATTTCTCTCAAGTGTGTAGTCATTCTTTTTACGTGATGATGAGTTCTACTACTTAAACTGCGCGATACATTTGGCCTTACTTTCGAGAAAAGATGCCTTTTACATTTATGGCTATTGTTCTACAAGAGAAGAAGCTTTTTAATGCTTGTTTTTTTGGCTACATGGTGGGCGCGGGCTAAACCTATGCACTTCTATCGGTGTTTCTCTATACTTGTTACTTGGAGTTACTTGGAAATATTTGGGCCTTCACGCCCCGGCCACACTGGAGTGCCGCTGCTTTATTTGCATGGTGTGCCTTCGCATATCCGCGAGCTATTGTATGAGGCCGTTTCCCTCTGCCATTTGATGATAGTGAGGCAAGGGAGGCCTATCGGGGATAGTTTGTAGAAAATTATCCAGCCTCGTCTTGAAGACGTCCAGGGAACCATCTAACTCTCTGATGAGTTCTACTACTATAATTCATCCACGAACAACTGAATTTGAACAAACTCTTTCTGATTTATAACTGTTAGCTTAGAGCTTATCTATCAGCATTGTGTCCAACGACCTGCTGTATCATGTAAAACCCTTGTAAAGCATATGATTTATCGCTGAATGATGACCTTAGCAGCTTTTTTAACAGCGTTGTGTGCCACGACCTAAATTTATCTTATAAAACCCATCCAAAGTACATGATTCATCATGATATGATTATCTTTTGTGAACCATTACAGCGTTTTGACTGTACGATGCCTATTTTTCATTGCTATTTAGTTAAACCAATGTGTTCACGACCCGCACAGAGGCGCAACCGCACGACCTTCACCGCTCAGCAGCTCAGCGAGCTGGAGACGCTCTTCCAGCGCACGCACTACCCTGACGTGTTCCTGAGGGAGGAGGTCGCCTGCAGGATTAGCCTCTCCGAAGCGAGGGTCCAGGTAACCCACTGACACGTTCTTCTGAAGCGAGGGTCCAGGTAACCCATTGACATGTTCCTCCGAAGCGAGGGTCCAGGTAACCCATTGACATGTTCTTCCGAAGCGAGGGTCCAGGTAACCCATTGACATGTTCTGAGTGTGAAATCATTTTTTTCTTGAAAAATAAGCTTTTTCGTTTTCAATTAAAAAAAGCGCGAATGAGTAAATTGTAGCAAATGCTTTACGCGTCACGTTCGTTACCCGATGTTGAAAAGAGTGTAAATTCATCGAAATATAGATAACTTTAAAAATGGCAGTGACTAACTGGGCAAAAATCTTTGCCATTCGGCATTAATGGGTTGACACATTTCCTGCGATGTGACCCGCCGATAGGTTATTTTACCCCTTGAAAAATAGTCAAGTTGTAAGAAACGCATTAAACTGGCGTTTTTGTAGTTCATTTTCAGCTTCTTCTTAGAGGCATTAGCCATGTCGGCGATTCACGACCCAGGAAGACCTGTGAAAATTTACGAGTCATAAGTGCGCACTCCCATCAGAGTCATACAGTCCGCATTGGCAATGAGAATTTGCTTCTGAAATTCTGCATAGGGAAAACTGACTATCCCGCATAACATCAGGAAAATTCAAAACTTATCACAGATGTTTACGAGATGCTTAGTTGGACTAATGTACAGTATTTCTAATTTTCAGAATTTTGTTCAAGGTTAGCTAAATTGTTGTCGGGGGTTGGCGAATGTTCTGTGCTGAAGGCAGTTTTCAGCCGCACAATTAAGTATTTTCTTGGGGTCCCATGGATAATATTTTATTTTTGATGGTCCTTTATTTCTGAGTGAGTGGATCTCAGAGCACAATTTTTACTACCGTCTAAGTGAATTCATTCTCAGAATGCTTTTCATCGTAAAGTTTATGTATGCAGATACGAAAGTTTAATTACTTGACGTAATAGTATTTTCATCGTGTGAAAAGTAAAAAATGACTATTTTAACTATTGTTCTTTTTCAGTGTAAAAATATAATTTTCTAAAAATATTGGTATTATTACTTCTTAACAAAGTTTCTATTGTCGTTCTCAGGTTTGGTTCCAGAACAGGCGGGCCAAGTGGCGCAAACAAACGCGGATGCAGTTCATGCAAGACGCTTGGAGGCTGCGTTACCTCGGTCTATCACCACCGTCGTGGCTCACCCGTTCGTCCAATGCATCCTCCACCACGTCTGCCACCACTCCTCCCTCACCGTCCTCGCCGTCATCAGGTCCGTCGTCGCCTCAGCTGGCACAGCAGAGCGACGCTCGGGCAGAAGAAGAAAAAAACCCGGCCACTCCCCACAAGTCCACGGAGAATTGCACCCCGACATCACCGCCCTCTTCTTCGCCTGTACCAGGGCTGGATCAGGTGTTATCACCTCCAGAGAATTCCGTCGTTCCTCAACTTACAGCTCCATCACACGGCTCGCAACTATCGCACGCTGACCGTATTGCAGTTGCAAACAGGTAAGGTAACTTTTCGCTGTTAAGTATTTTTCTCCATTGGATTTATGACATTGGAGTAAAGAAAATTATTTAGTGCATCACAGTGTGTCTTGTTTAATATGAGTAATTATGCTTGTTATTTCGGACTATTCTCCCTGTATATTAGATCTTAATTATTGTGTATGATTCAGCAACATTTCCTATTATCTGATTCTTAATTTGTAAATATTCAAATTTGAAGCTCTTCTACTGCAAATCATCCTGTATACAAACGAACCCTGTTTGTTATTTTTCAATAATTTATTTCTGGATGTGTTCCAGTTTGAACGCAGCAGCTGTGGCGGCAACGCTGCGGTGGTCCCATCAGTACCCAACGAGTCCTCCACTCCCCCACCCATCTTCCAATCTACCTTCACCGAACAAATCCCAATATCCTCCCTCCACATCTTTTCCCACATCGTCGCCTCATCCTCCCTCAACACCCATCTACTCCCACAGTGTTAGTTTCCCCACTACACCTCCTGGCCTTCCTTCCGGATCCTCACTGCTTCCCCACCACTCCCCTTTACTCCACCACGCTGCTCCTCACTCCCCGTTCTCACACGTCGGATGCCTGGGGCCAGGAATCTGCCCCTGTCTTCCTCCCGCGCCGTTGGGGGACTCCAGACTATTGCCTCCTGCTTTAGGCGCCTTACCGTCGGTACTAGTCCATATGTACTTTGCTTTACTTCTGCTACTGCTCTACTTATGTTACAGAGTATTGTCAACGAATTCTGGCTGCGTTGGTTTCGTTATGCACGAGTTCGATTTTGAAATGTGCATCAGGGATAAAATGGTAACGTCAGTGGTATGTCTTCGGTTTCGTTTGCATGGGAGACTATGTATGATACGATATGATGTAATAACGATATTATTTTATCATGAAATTATAATTTCATTGTCTGACAGCATAGGGCCTGGGAAGAAGTCCAAGAATGGACCACGTGGCTCATCCCGTTGCCATTTTTTATTCTACGTATTCTATTTCTAATTTACTTTTTATAATCTTGGATCTTATAGCCACAAAATTTGAGACTAAGTATTTGCGTCCATGGGCTTTATTTGTGTTCATTTGTGGGTTAAGACTGCTTTAAGCGATGTCAATATCATTATGTAATCAGAATTGTAAGCCTATTAATTTCGTTGAGAGATATTCTTAAGTAAAAAGCGTGTTATGCGGTCCCACATGTTGAAAAATACCTTCAAAAATGTGTGGCTCAAAAAAATATAAAAAAATTGCAAGTCTTCCATAAACGCTAGCAACGTTCAGTGTTCAACATTAGCTACACATATTGAGTGAACTCATATAACTTATTCTTCAGTTTTATTAATGATAGCGCTGCTACTGACTTACATGGAATTTATATTGAAATCACGTGAAGGTTGTTTTCTCAATCAATTTTTCACTTCACATTTGTTTATTTATTATACATTATTTTTCAGGGCGGCAACCAACTGCTAAGTGCCCCTCACCGTCCCTACCTCAGCCACGTGTTCCAGGAGCTGCAGGGGGCATCGTCCCCCACCTCCCTGCCGTCGGCGCCCTCGTCTGCTCAGCTTGAGCCAAAACCCGGCCCCGCATCTGGAGCGAAGGCGTCCAGTAAACCTGATCTAGAGGAAGTTAACAGAAATGATGCCAGCTCCTCAAATCAGGCGCATTCTTTGCACAAAGATGAAATGTCTCAAAGCGAAAACAAAAAGTGGAAAATGGATGGAAAATCGCAACTGAATGAAAAATGTGTAAACGAGCAAAATGAGGAGGACGCCGATGACCCTCAGATCAACGTTGAAAATGACACTAAGGAGGACATGACTCCAGCAGACCTGTCCATCAAGTCAACCGAGAAGTGAACGTAGTCTTCCAACGAATGCTCAATGATGTCATGCCACAGCTTGAACAAAATTAAAACTTGTATTATACTCCACTCTAGAATGATGTAGCGACTCGTGTGTGCATATATACATGTTGGCTCTTCAACGGCAGTTATGGCCCTAAAATAAAGCTATGAATGTTTATTATTCCAAAAAAACTTCCTGTCAAAATAAGCTTGTGATGGTTTATTTTATTATGGATGGAGTTTTATTTAGTTCGTCGACTCCCAATATTTTTGGCGCCAAAGGTTACTGTGTAGAAGTATTAAACTAGTCATGGTTACGAGCGCTCTTCATTTTCTTCCATAAAAAATCGGACTGTTTTCCCACTGGCGCTATTGCACTTGTGAATCCATCTTCAATTAGAGAGAGGAATTATTTAGAAATTATTTAGAATTTTTCAAGAGATTCCACCATAATAACACATGTACACGTGTAAACACATGCTATTGCAAATACTCTGTACAAATCCCGCCTCACACTTCGCAAGAATCCAAAGTACGCACCTCATGCACGGGAGTGCCGTTCCGCGACACCACTTCCTACGCCTCTCTGGACACTGGAATTAAAAAACGTCAAGAAAAACTTAAATCATAGAGGTAAATTCATTTACTTCTCATTTCTCATTTATTCCACCTAGATAGCTCAAATTAGTTGCAAATGGAAGCTCAACTTTTTCCATACGCGCACGTAGGAATTAACTTCTTCATTTGCCCCTCCGATACAAATAGGGAATGATCTCCCCTACACATGTATTTCTCCCCAGTCTTGTAGCACGTCTAATTTTTTACCTAATTCGCCTTGAGGCCTCAAATTGCTCTCAAAAACAAGTTAATGACTGTATCTATGTACAAAATTAAAATGTAGTATCCTATTTATCATTCGCTACGGCGACTTCCTAATACCTATATTGCCTTGTCATATTTATTTTATTTTTACACATAAAGAGTTCTTGTATCTTCTGTTGTTATTTGCATTTTTGCCCAGATTAATTGTTTCTGATGACTTACTTTACTCTCTTATTTGTGTGTTCTAGTTGATGTTTTTCGGTTTCTATTGCTCTTATTTTTGAAGTATTGTTTTTGTTGTTCTATGGAGCTCTTGTACTATTTTTGAACTCGTATTCCAGTACTACAAATCAGTTTGTTTGCATTCAAAAACTGTTCTTTAACTATTATTTTTATGCTTTTATTTTTTGTGGCCTTATTTCTGTCCAGTTATTTCTGTTTCTCATATTTTTGTGCTCGTGTTTCGGGGCATTTGTTTTTCCAAATATTTTGACGTTCATCTTTCCTAGAAATGACGATCAGTTATGCTTTTAGTTCCTTTTTTCTTATTTTTGCCTAGTACAATCTCCCGATCAAATCGTGTACATTTCAAAAATTTTTAAGGATAGAGGTTCCATAAAATGTTCTTGGTCCTACACGGCTTCAGGGTTAAGTTAAATCGAGCACACGGTTCTCTATCAATTGATAACCAGTGTTTTAGCTTGTATCTCTGACAATATAGTCTATGGTCTGAGTTTCCTAACTTAGTGAACATAGCCTTCTTAGTAAACTAGAGTCCACAAAACTTTTGTACAAACGTTGTCAGTTTGTTTGAAAAGTTTAACCTCAAGTTACTATTAAACGAAAGCGTAAAATTTTCTCCATGCACGGACATACAAATGAACCCCTTCATTTACCCCTCACCCCTACGCGAACGGGGCGGAATCCCCCCTACACATATATTCCCCCTCCTGGGCCCTCGCCTCATTTTCGACTTAATTGACCTAGAGATCTCAAACTGCTTTCAAAATGAACCTTATGTTCAGCGATACTTTTTATTCCCCTCCTCTTACTATACGTACCGAGGCACAAATTCTAAAATGACTCTCATTTCTCGCCTATTCCACCTAGAGACTTCAAATTACTTCGTTGCTTTACTGTAGATAGAGAAATCGAAAGATCCATCGATGTTTCTTTCGATCATTAAGTCAAAAAACTGCAACTTTGCATCGAGGTTCGTTTCTAACGTGAATTGTGTGTCCTAAACTAACGTGTATCGTGAGGCAATATCTACGATTATTCACTATTTTTACTCTAATGTGATGTCTTTACTTCATTGGATGGGAGGTCGTACGCACGGTCACAAACAATCAAGCAAGTGACTTCATCAGAGTTTAGTACTACAGTAGACCACCCGTAACTAGTCGGGCCAGTATTTTAATAACCCGTTTTAGTCTCTTAAGATTCGTCTTTATTTCCTAAAAATATTCAAATTCACATAAAATCAATTGTTCACTTTAACCCTAATGCATTTTAACCATAATAGTATATGGGGGACCCTCTTTTAATTCGTGAATGATGAGATTTAAATTCCTGGCCTATGTTACTATTGAAGAGTGCACGGTTACCAGCAAGCAAGATAACAAACGAGATCATCAAAGTTTATGGACTACATAGATAGATCGATGGATTGATAGATAGATAGAAAAATAGGTATGCAAGTGTGGCCACGTAATGAAAAGTATTGATTTTACTTCGGTATTACAACTAATGTTGCAAATGAATAGTTTCCAAACTCACATTTATGGCTTTTTGCAATTTAGGTAGCTGCATTTACGTTACTTATTGACTCGTCTCTCTTCAGATCCTAGTGCAGTTCAAAGGAATTATTGATACGTCACTACACTGAATTTTGAAATGGAGGAAAGAAAGTGTTGAGAACACTTTAATTCTTGTATTTTTAGAGCTATATAGCCAATGCAATCTGCGCAAAACCATTGTCATAAGCTTCATTTTGGAAGCAATTTGAGGTCTCTCAGTCAATTAGGTCAAAAATGCGGCGTAGAACTTGGAGAGGATAGGTGAATATATGAGTAGGAGAGATTGCGCCCCGTTCGCGTTGGGGAGAAGGCAAATGGGAAGAGGCTAGTATGCGTGCGGACTCATGGAGAAATAAATGAGAAAGGAATAGGTGAAAAATGAGAGGTAAATTAAAATTTTTCTTTAATCTTGAGATTTTCATACCAGTATGCAGGTTGGGATGGACGCTGATTTAAAGAAATGGCAATAAGTAATTCGGAATACTGAAATATGAGCGTTGCAAACGTGATTCGAACCACATTTCAGATGCACCTAAGATGTCCATATCTTCGGTTATTCCACACTAAATAGAATAGCTCTATTCTGTTTACTGTGGTTACCATCATCACTCGTATGACGTTCAATTTCCTGTTGAGGCTTTGGGCGTTGAAATGGAAAAGGAAGAAAATCGTTAATTCCGAAATTAGTCTCATACAAAGCATGGTACAATTGGGTTTTCAAACAGTAAAACTACAACCTCAAAATTGAATGGGGAAGTCGAATTGAAACTTTTAATTGTGATTCTAATTTGGAGATGAATACCAAAAGTTAAAATTGACCAAATCTCGTTATTTCTCAGGCATATCTTTCAAATAAAAAAAATAAGGGTAAAAACTGGCTCATTCAAACCTTGATTTTCTGATACATGCTAGTTCTGGAGCAATAAAATGTAAAAGTTTAAACATACCAAGCGTAAAATTAACAAACTGAGGTATCCCTGTAGTACTCAAAAAGTTGGTATATTAGAATTAACCCTCGTATAGCTTCCATGAAAATGAAAGACATGTAACATTGATGCCATGAAATCGAGTGTCAAAATTTAACGAAATGAAGTATGCTATGTCGTTAGGAGAGGAACTAAAGCGACTCGAATTTGTGCGTGTCAAATTAATGTTCTCACCGGGGTTTTAATGTAAAGCAATTCCAAAACGCTTTGAAATTGCAAAAGATAATAAATTTAACCATTTCAAGTCATTAAATAAGTGCCAAAGATTTCAAAGTGATTCTATACAGTAAAATTAAATGATAATATTGTCTCATTTGTCTGTATTTAAAAATAATAAAATAGGTTAAGTTGAAACTTATGTATTTTAGTGTGAGGATGTTGCAGTCAAAGCATTTTAAGTCTTCTTCTAAAAGTTAAAATAACAATTAAGGCATTATTGTGAGTTGAATATTAGTCTAATATTCTGTATATTATCAAAGTATTTCACTAAATGAGAAAGTCCTATTGTGTGAAGAGATGTACATTATACTGTATTCAATGTTCAAGGTAATTTAGAGTATCTAGATTTTGAGTTTCTAAGTATAATTTCAACATGTAGGGGTGTTGTTGGGTGAGCAGAACTGGACCTCACTAATCATCTACAAAGCCATGCAGTTGAAATAACTCACTTTACTCTAATTTAACCTTTTAGTAATTATAATTTGCTTATCAACTATATCAAGGATAGATAATAATTAGTGAAAAGTTCTCCTAGATGAGTGAAATAAATAGGGCTATGCTAGTAGTCTGATACTGTCATATGATTACTTTTAAAATTAGTTATTAAATTTCTAATTGATTGTTAATTCAAGATTCTCCTCTCAGTTGTTTGTAAACTAGGGAAGTAAAGGGTAGAAGAAAATAATTATTTGGGAGACTAGTGATCATTTAGATTTTTTACACATCTAATTTGTTTAAAGTGTCTAGGCTAAATACTTACCTTTGCTTGACTTTGTTTTGTGGCAATATGAATTTTACAAGGACATTAGCAAGTTCTATTATAAGAGTATCCAGATCAGTGCATTCTGGAAGTCAGCATTCCTACTTACCTGCTGTAAGACAGGTAAGAAGATGAAGAATTTTTTATATATTTTTTTTAGTTTATATATGTGGCTAGAGAAGTTATAGACTATTATTTTTATGATTATGTTGAAAAAATAATTTGGCATATATTGTAGTGCCTAGTCACATGACTAATAAGATTTGGGAGTTTACTACATTTATTAAGTGAATGAAAGGGATATTTCTAGTAAAGCATTTAATCCGTTACAAAAGTTTGTCATTTTCTTTACAATCAAGTATTCATAACTAGATGATATTACCCCAACTATGCACTAACCCTTCTCCCATGCTCCATAATATTAGTGTAGCTGGACAAGGCAACTTAAAAACTAACAAAGATAGTATTCAATAAATTAGGCATTATATTGTAGTATAATTCAGTAAATAATTTGTTTGTCACTTGTAAGGCCAAAAGTAAAAATAATGAAAGGGCTTATTGTTAATATGTATTTACTTTTGTAGCCTACTGCCCAGTGCATCTTATTCATTGTTTGCCTTTATTTTAGTCTCATTTGATAACACTTTTTTTTTTTTGAGTTACAGAAATCCATTTTCAAAGTTATATGAGTAATATAGAATCACTGAATGTATATATATACACATATATATAGGTAAAACCGGTAGCAATATCCAAACAAAATTAATGAACATATTCATTTCGAAGATATTGAAAATGAAGAAATAGATTGTCTAAATTTTTAACATGTCTAACAAATATGTCATGTGATCAATTGGTAAAATTTCAAAATTTTATCCTATTGCAAATGAGCAAAAAAATATTTTGGAATCCAGTTTTTATGCATAAATTACAATATTATAACTGATATAAGAACATCTCTGATATCTACAAATCAATTGCAAATTTTACCATGAAATTATATTGACTATTAAACCAAGAGATGCACAAAACAAACAAAATTAACATCACTAACTGTACATTGGATACATATTCATCTTGACCTTGAAAAAAAAATTTCTACCTTGAAAACTACTTCTGTACAGATAATCAAAAGCTCAGTCAAGTATAGAAAAAAATTCAGAAGATGTGTCATATTGAATCTGTTAATTTAAACCCTGGATGTCCCTTGTTTCAATAATTAATTTATTATATATCTTTTTGTTAACATATGTATCTAAATATGACAATTATACATGAAAATTGAGCGCTTAAAGGCTGGGGAAAGAACAAAAATGACTAAATTGTAGATAAGCTTGTGCATTGATGTCAAACATTTGGAAGTTAGTTGCCTTTGTTGTTGGTTGTTGGGCTCATTGTGTTGATGCTTGATCATATCAGAGTAATGTGTCACTATCATGCCTCAAAAGTAATAAATGTAGTAGGTTCTTGATGTGTTTGCTGCGTGAGACAGTAGATACAAAATTTGTGAGGAAATAATGTTCAAGCCACTGTCAATGGTTCAAGGTCATTGGCCTGCACCAAAAACTGGGGGTGGTCTGACTATGAATTCAAACTGCTCCTAGAGTTTTTTGGCATGGATTAATGAAACTTGACTTATTTGACATAGAATTTCAGTGTAGAAATATTTGTTTATTTGAGTTGAGATTTTTAAAATCACTGGAACTGTATTCAAATAGAAACCAGAATAAAATGTAAAAATCAATGGAAAATATAAAATTATTTGAAAGTCGTTTCTTTCCTTCCTGTAAACTCAAAATAAGCAACGTTTTTCTTTTCTCAAAGCACATCTAATACAACTTACCTTCTTATTCTACTATATGAACTAAAGGACTGGTTTCCTTTGGAAATGATAATAAATAAATCTCATTTTCCATGAATTTTTTTTTTTTCTGAGAAATTGATAAGCATCTCGGTAGCAAATTGTGTTCATTTCATTGAGTTACATAAATTTGCCAAATTTGAAACCAATCCATTTAATGATCTGTGGCCCCCTTAACTAGTCCAATTTAAAGGCTAGAATTTCTATTTTACTTGGAATATTAGGAGCTACATTTAATTTAAAATAGAATCTATTTTTTGAACCAATATTTGCGTTTTCCTGGTTAGATCTGCGCATGTAGGAATGGATTTCATTTTAAAGCCAAGATTTAAATTTGTATTCAATGACAAAGAATTGCAAGTCTATATATTCATTTCAATGGATTGCTTAAATTTTTAATCAAAATGCATGTTTCTGGGCAGGATATAATTTTAGCCTAATACATATATTTTTTGTTTGTAACAAGATTTCTCCAAGATATTACCCAGAAATTTCTATCAATAATCAGTTGCAGGTTTTTGTGTCTACAATGAGCCACCAACTTCCCTTCCTCTCATTCATAAGCTCAAAAATGTGAGCCTATTGGCTTGGGCTCAATTGCCCAAATTATATCATGATGCTGGATCTGTAAAGTATTCTTAGTATTGAAAATTGTATAAACACTTTGCACGCATATTTAGCCATCAAGATTACATCTATTTTATCTACATTCCCACATGTGCTTGCTAGGGTGGTCACAAGAAATAATTTAGCAAATTTATTCATTGGGAACTCCTTCAAAGTTGTTGGACTATGTAAAATTGAGATTATCTAAATATCGGCTATTTTGGATAATATAAACGTTTCCTTCAATTGCCCTAAGGTATTTAAAAAAAAGGTATTTCACTCAAAATATTTGGATTTTAGTGCATTAAAGTTAGATGAGTCATGCAAGGAATATGTTTTAATTTTCTTGCAGATATTTCTGGTTTAAAACTTTATTCAAAGATTTGCTTGAAAAACACAGATTGGAAACTTGTGGGATTTTTCATGGCCTAATCTGGAAAACTGACTTACTTGAAAAATGTTGATTGCTGTGAATATAACAAAATTACTTTTTAATCATGGTTGTTTTATTCATTGCAATTTTTGCATTCAGATATATTTAATCACTGCTGCTGTACCTTTTCTTTAAATGTGAATAATATTTAATTAAACTTGTGTTTCCAATGCTGTAGATAAAATAGGATTTTGAACCTTCAACTTTGTCCTTTGTAGCTACAAGTAATAAAAGTTTTATGCCAAATGATAATTTTATAATTAGATTTATTGATGTCCTATCAAATTACTGCCGAATGTACGCCATCTAGAGGTCAAAGTTTTTCCAATTAGTATTACAGTTCACACTAAGGCAAACTACTGTTTTTTATTGAATATATTGTATTTTTTAATTGAATAATCCATGTGCAATATCTAAAAACTTCATTTTAATCCTGTTTCAATTTTTTACAATGTCTATAGCACTTCAAATGTTCAACTATAAGTGACACTATGCTGATATGTGTTACTGCCATATTTTTGTACTACATCCTTTCATATAAGAGTTTTGTATTATAACTGGAGAAGATCTGTATTTAAAAGTTGATGAGGCATGAACTGGAATGCTTCATCTTTCTCAATGGTTGCAACCTGTGCAATGAAGTCATCCTATCACCTATCGCTAATGTAATTGCCATTCAGTGATAATGATGACATACTAATACACAAGGCAGTAATTGTATCTTCTCATCCTCTTTTTGTGACTAGAAATGATTTCATTCTCCTGCAGCAATTAGAATTACAGGTGGAACCTCACTTTCTGTGTCAGAGAAGATAGAAAAGTCATATGCAAACCAAGTGTACTATACCTACAGTAATCATTCTCTTATGAAATCATAAGATCACCTTAATCCAATTATTGGCTACAAATTTTCACAAAGAATTAACCTAACAGTTCTATAGTGGAAGACCTAGGGGACACAAAAGCCAAGGTTTACCCATACTCATTTATTACAGCTCCAGCTCCTTTCCTGGAGGGACCAGTGCAGCAATGTTGCTGTTCAGAGCTCCCAGCTTCACACTTCAGCCCTGCTCAGCACCGTTGGCAAGCCTATTTATCCCAAACCTGACCCTGACGTCTCTCCTTTTCATCGCCACAACTTGAAAAAATACCCACCACAACAACCTGGAGAGGCTCCAAGACATGCTGTAAGTTTTGTCATAGGAGATTTTGCTTTCACTACTTCTTTTGTGGATCAGTAATTGTGAATTGTTAAATTACTTGCATCTCCATGCCATCAAAAATATGTGTGAATCTCATGTGAAATGATGTAATTTTCAATATCACCATTACAGTCTGGCTTCTCTGACAAAGTCTTACTGATTGAAAATCTGCTATTGAGAACTGGTACCTATTGATTTGCTTATATTAATTTCTTTGGGCGTGAAAAAGGGTTACTTACAAAAAAGACAAGGATATAAATTTGGCATAATATGTAGTATAGATAGTGGTTTAAAGTCTTCAAAACATATCCAACCCTCTTGTAGGTGTGCTGAAAAGTATATCTGTTAAAAAGAGAGAGTTGGCCATCATAGAGAGATTTGCTTTCATTAGCAAATTTGAGGAATGTTACCTTGTAGGTACAATTAACTGGTTGCAGGTAAATCTGACAAGTTATGAACTTATAGTTTCATGTTTTCAAGTGCTTTTGAATTCTTCTATCAGAAGTATTCAATGCTTTCAAAGATTACAGTTGAGAGAATGAAGTGAAAGTATTATTAACTTGATGAATAGTGCCAACATTAAGAGCATAAAAGTGTGAGAGATTAGAGTTTTTGTAGCAAATCTTGAAATTGAATTCCAAATGAAGCACTTCTGTCTTTTTTAATTTTATGCTGTATAAAATTTTCACAAAAAAACTTCACATCTGTTGTGATGTACTCTCAACTTTCTACTTTCTTTGATCTTAACTTATCCAAAAATTCTTTGGTATGATAATGGTAAGGTCAGCTCACATCAACAGCTTGTGGAAGTATTCCTAAACTTTTACTGCATTACAGATCCAGATCATAGGGTTATGTTCCTTCTGTTTCTGTGTTTATTGAACACAGTACAGATGGTACTGCCAGGCTGGCATTGCCCCTCCTCATTATGAATGTTATATCAATCGTCTGTGATGAATAATAAGTCTCAGGGTGTAAGCTTTAATTTGTAAATTCTCTACTTTTAATTGCAGCGAAATTTACTGATAGATTATGACTAGTTTCATCTACCAGTTTTGATCATTTTATTGAGTACCATGAGTTTTGCTGTTGTAGTTGTGTAGTGTAATGAATGCTATTTTAAAGGTAATACTCCTAATTTCTAAAAAAAAAATATTTTAGATATACTTGTTCAAGAATGACATCTTACCCACTCAGATATTTTTTGAAATTATAACATTCAGTTAATGTCATGGCATATAATGAATGTCAATTTGCACAAAATTTCTGAGTAGAGGTCTACAGTGCTCAACAAAAGTTTACTTTGGATGAGTGGGTGTGGACTAAACATATGTCAAACAAAGAATGACATGGATAAGAGTTATTTAATTTAGTCAGAACTTTGTGCCTGCTACATGATGTCACTACTTCTACCCAGTTGCTAACTTTACCAGCCAAGCACTAGCTCAGTGTTGTTATTTCTGCAGCTGTGAGAAGATTGTGCTGTTTAGTTATCATGCCTGATGCCATTTTGTGACTGAGTTTCTCGTATTTCGTGAGGGTTTGTTGCCTTATTATGGAGAAAGCAAGGCTGTTATTATCTGAAATTATTGCCTAATTATCGCTCTTAAAGCTTGCTGGTAAGCAACTAAGGAAGTAGCCACCCAGCTTAAAATAAGTGATTGTGTTATGAGGTGGTATTTGCTAGGTGAGGGAGGCAAGGTGTGACGCCGTACCAACTCAGAAAAGCGGTCTGGTAGACCTTGGAAGACCTTTAAGCATATTGATAAAGTTGTTAAGAGAGACTTAGAGAAATGTTCTCATTTTACAGCTCATAAAATTGGGGAAAATAATAGTGGTGTATCATGCACATTTAGTGAACTTTTGTTGAGCACTGTATACCTGTACCTTTAGAGCAGGTTTCATTTCTAATTATCGTTTTGTGAATAGTAATTGTAAATTTTTTAGTTGGTAGAATAGTTTCCCTCGTTTTTGTTGATAATAAATTTTGCTTAAGCAGACTCTCTGGTCAACTCAATACGAATGTAATCACAAGATCATACACAGCATTGACATGTACTTTGGACTCGATTTTTTTGTTCAAACGTGAGACCTCATTGATCACCCCCAAAACCATCGAAGCTTCTGCTTTTTGATATTATGAAAGATTATGCAGCACATGAGGTGTGCAATGTTAACCTCTTATGTTCTAAAAAAGCTTATAAGTCCCCTTTCATATTATGTTAATCGCGGTATAATTAAGAGCACTATTGGGTTATATTAATCCTCTTTCAGGAAATTCATATTTAAATGAATTTCATGAATATTTTTTCAATGCCCTCATGTGGTTACACACAACAAGAACTGCATCGATATATTATCTTTTATATGTAAATTAATTCAGGGCATGCAAGGTTTATGACCATTTTCTTGTTATGTCATTACAAACTCGATGTTTTTCGTGCAGTTTGTGTGCCACGAGAAACGTAACGTCAGGTACTACCCAAAGAAGATGCAGGTGGTCGCCAAGTTCATCCGAGGCATGACCATTGATGATGCTATCAATCAACTCAAATTTTGCCCAATGAAAGGTCAGTGATTCTTCAGAACAATCCAGAAGTTTTTGTGTCAATGTCTATTTTGAAAGTGCATTAGTGCTGTTTAAAATTTTCCCCTTAAGGAGCATAAGATAGGCAATAGGGTAAGGTTAGTCAGGTTTGTCTATCCTATGCTTTGAGGACTAGTGGCCCCCAGGGGGCACCGTTAGGTCATCTCAGCTTCGGAACTCCTTTATCTTTCATACCCACTTTCTGTTTTTCATTTTCATGCCTTTGTTGATTATTCTTTACCGTTTTTTCCTCTTCCGTCTTAACTTACGGCTTCTATATACTGAGGATTTTGTGTGGGAACACACCTTGTTCATAGTTTTCCCTTTCTGCTAAGTTCATACCAAGTGGTCCCTTCTCTTTCGGTGCAAGATAGTTACTGAAGCATTGCTATCCTTATTACTACTAATATTCAAAATTTTGGATAGTTCTTCACTCAATGTAATTCTAATGGTGCGATTCAAAGCGCCTTTTATTTATATAGATAAGAAATATTTTAATTATGTTTTGTGGTAAATGTGGATACTGAAAATTTATGAAAATGTAGTGTCTAGTAACATTAGATTGTGGAATTATTTTTTAAACCACGACTCCAATGGTTATTATTGTTTTAGTATTGAAACATGGTGGATGTGTGAAATTTAGTTTTTATTGAAATGGGTTCATTCAAAGTTAATCCAATGTTTTGTTATTCATCATTGGCTTCCAGGCAGTGTAGGTAAGCACAGTTATATGTATATTTTCGACTAGCCCTGTGCTTCAAGAAAGACAATTTGTGCTGTACAGCTGTTATGAATTCCCAGCTGATGCACTGTCCCCTATTATTAAACTATAATTAGCTAACTAATATTGAACGAAAATTAGCAATTAGGATAATTTTTCTTAGAATATTCTCAACAAGTCGGGGATAGATGACGTAAGACTTAAACCTTAATCATTCTAGAGAAACAAGATTAAGTAACAAAGCTCATCAACAAAATAAAAACTTCAGATCATGTGAGCCGGGCTATGATTTTGTTTATCGTGTAAGGAACTTCTTTTGTCTGTTGTCCATGGAATCTCTGCTCCAGCTTCTGGGTAAAGTATATTGTCTCTAATTTCAATACTTTTCTCCCTTCTCAAGACAAAGAATATGGTCTCTAATTCTATTTCTTTTCCTCTTAGTCAAGTCAAAGAATATTGTCTCTAGTTTAATTCCTTGTCTCCCTTCTCAAGATAAAAAATATTGTCTCCAATTTCATTACTTGTCCTCCTAGAGCCCATCTAAGTGACTTAGCTCTCCTCGAAAGATATACAAGATTGTTTCACTTGCTAGTGGGAACATCTGTCGGTTTCCACTAATTCAGTATTACTCATACTTTTCAAAAGGAATGAATCACCGAAAGCCAGGTTCAACTATATGAATTTATTTTGGTATCGTTAGTAATTATATTTTAATGTTAAATGCATTTGATACCGCTTAACTTTGTGATATCTCAAGGAGCTTATGGACTGTATTTTGTGTGAGTTCTAAGTTTAATGATATACGTACCACCTGAAATTTTCATGAGTCAATAACATTTATTTTAATGTTTTCAGTTATGTGTACTTCTCATCACCGATCCATGTCTGAATGACTGCTTGGCATCGATCCATTTATTTACATGTATCTTTTTAGCCCAAAGCCAAACTTATGTGTTTTGTGGCTCTTCTGTTGCTCCACTGCGGTAACGTTACAAAAGAGTTTCTCGTGTGTTGATGATTTTAAAATACCTACTCTACATCTCCTCTGACTCAATCATTTCCACCTAAGAAATTGAACGTTCAAGACCCAAATTTGCTGAATGGTTTTACTGTAAAACTTACAAACTAACAGGTAGTTCCTACAAATAATTTTTGTTTTAAAATGTTTTTTAAATGCGGGACGTCTGCGTTTGGTTTTGTAAGTTATGTCACTTGACACACTCTCATGGTTTCACTAAGCATTACGTGCAAAATATGAGCGTGTTGACTGCAAGCTACTAAGGATGTGCATTAGAGCACCCGTGTCAAGTCTATGAATCCTCAAAAAATTTAGAAGTTAAAGATTCATATTCTAATTGTGTATGTTTTGGTCATCATTATTTTAATAACTCGGCGCTTCACTTTTTATTGCCAGTTATTGTTAAATCTACAAGTTTCTTGGTGAGATCTTTCTCGTTGGATTTTGTTGTTAAATCAGTATGGTATTTCCTCTTTTTTCGATATTCTCTTGCGAGAATGATTGGTGGACCACTCCAGCGAACTTCGTATGTATTAATGTTTCCGATGATTGTATTGTTAATATACATTCTCTGAAGTGGTTACTCCTACTTCCACTTTCTAATGATTGGAATTTTTACGCCGGCTCTAATTATAACGGCGTAACATTTACAGTTTCTACAAACCTTTGGAAACGAGTAACACGAAATTTTTAACCCTTTTTTAAAATCATATAACGATTTTTACACAGTAGCGCTTTCAACTCGTGGTGATGAAAACCTAATTGTGTCGTTATCTTGATGTTAGCTTGTGTGGAGCCCAACATGAATATCAGAAAAGTGTCAAGGATGGCGGAAAAGTATCTTTGAGGTGTCATTTTTATCCGCCTAGGTGTGGGTGGTAGTGTTTTGAGATAGTAACATGGGATTCTCGCTCCTGCAGTATAAGGGCTGTTTGTATGTATGGGCCTTTCTTTTTCCAAGTTCTCTGAAATGGAAAGTTTAAGCTTGAAATGAAGTCATTCCTAAATCTTATTTTTACCAATAACGTTCTTTTTCGTTTTGAGGAAAACCATCATTTTTTGTATGTGTAAAATTAAGACGTAAACATTTATTAATTTGCAGCAACTTTTGCAGGTGCTGTGGACATCTTAGAAACCTTACTCGAGGCTCAGAAAATGGCTGTCGAAGAACACAATGTCGAATTCCCATCCAATCTTTGGGTCTGTAAGTATACTTTCAAAAAAAAATTATATTTGTTCTAGATTTAGGTGTTTTTGTTCAACTACACGAAAAAATGTGTTAAAAATGATTTTTCTTCATTTTAATATTAATTCCTGTGGGATTCAGCTAATCGCCATATTAAGCAATTGCGGTTCTGTATCATATACGAAAAATTTCAATAGACGAGCCAGTTAAAGTGAAAATGGTATTCTGCTCGGCCTTTGATCTACAAGTCGTTCTAAAGTGGCGTTCAACCTTCAATTTTTCTGTAAGCGCTCGCTTATTATTCAGAAAGCCTTTCGTTCTTACAGAGGCTACACGAGACGTTGCCCAACGTTAACCGAGTTTCCTTTACCGTGCATTTATGCTCGCAAAATACCAATACGAGCTGTTTGAATTCCTTTCCTATGTTGGACTGTGATTGTGTGCTTCACAGATAGGTGCTCGTACAGTGGTGCTTGAGTTGCGCTGAAGGTTTTGAAGGGCAGATGTTGCAGTGGTATGTAATTACGCGTAGTAGTAGTAGTAGTAATAGTAGTTGTAATAGTAGTAGGAGTTCCCTGACATCGCTTATTGCACGATGCCTGCGCAACGCAGGAA
>VOMN01106309.1:0-10776 GCA_014899125.1 Orchestia grillus | reverse complement strand
CGTCACCGTCACCATCACGCCCCAAAACAGAAAAGTTTTCGGCTCCATTGTTCACGAGCTGGGCTGGATGTGGAGTTCACCTATGTACCTGTCAAGAGAAAAAGTTGCATCCTTCAGTTAAGTTCAAATACCTCATCCTATCTTTGACTGATCATCTATCAAAGTAATTATGTTTTAATTTTGCTGAGCCCAGCGTCTATCTCATATCAAAAGGAATGTTATGGACCCTATCGCGACCGGATGAGGAAGTAAAAGAAAAAAGAAAATTTATTCAAAAAAGGGCAGGTTACACTGTTAGACGCAACATTCAAAATTCCATTGGACTGACTACAACAAAGGCATCGCCGTAGTCGCCAACTAGAAGCTTCAGATCCCACTCTACTTGATTGAGGTAGACGTGGCATTCGGCGTCTCTCTGAAAACATTGAGGTTTAGTTGAAGTTCTAGCGGCATATCCTCCCCTCACCACCATGAATGTTCATCCTCATATTCCTTCTACGCGCTTATTCTGGGGATAAGTCGTCAACTTAGTATTTTATTATTGTGGAACATTTTATACAGCCATCAGTTGAACAACTACCTCTATTTTTGTAATTAAATTACGGAATTAATAGTATGGTGGTCATAGGCACACCCACGCTACCCCCAAACCGTCGAGAACTGAGGGTGGGCACTACAAAAGGACTTGCGGAGAACCTTCAAGTGCTTCAACCGAGAGCAGTTACTGCTCGAGGGCCTGTCGGGCCCTCTACCCACATACTCCTGTCGGCACGGTCTCCTTCTACCCACATCCCTCTCATCTACTTCTTCAACTGTGAGTCAGGACCTGCCATCAAGATGTAGAAGGGAAGACTTCTATATCATAGAGCCTCAAGGCTCCACCTTCGTCAACGGGGTCGTTAAATATAAGAAGACCGCCTCAGAAATATTGAACATTCCCCTCCCAAAATCAACATCAGCATCGGACAAAGCAAACATCAGAAGAAGACCTCCTATCATTCCAAGAACGTACATCTTGGAGTAGTCACCATTTACACCTGATTAGGCGTGAGTTACAAGAAGACCGCCTTATCTACAGTCAACATTCTCTTGGGAACGCCAAGAGAAACATCGGCAGTTATGTTCCGCGAAACATCCCGCGCGGCATCACGCCGGCGCTGGGCCACCTGAGATGCCAGCCGCGCATACGCGGGCAGACAATTCAATCACTTGAGTCCGTCGTGAACGAGTGATATTATTACTCGAGCGTATTTTACTTAACGCTGTGCATTCATCGACGTCTACGCATCCTTTAACGATAAGTATCCCGGTAACGTGTAGTCTTCGGTATCTTCTTAATTAGACGTCCCCGAGAGTAGCTAGGAACCGGATATATTATTAATCTTTTGATACCGTAACTAGATTGCATAGCGTTAATATTTCTCGTATTTTAGGAATTAAGCTATTGCGATGTAATTCCATGAATCCAGCGATTAAATAGATTTAGAGTTTAGACCTCTCAGACGCGTTACTAATGTTATTTTATTACTACTTCGTAGTGCAGACTGACACGTTTTGAACGTTGTAATGTAAGGCAACCTTATTTTAAAGTACAATGTAGCAACTTCTTGCTGACTCATACCCTTGAATACTTAGGAGCAGTGTAAGGCATTGGAAAGCCTCATCTAATAAGGATTCCTTATTGACGGAACACGGTTTTTGATTTATTAATAATGTTCTTGAAAGAATGTTGTTACTCCATTGCAACTCCAATTAATAAATAATAAGATTCCCCTCCTAATACCCTGCCTTAAAATGACCGCTCGTGCCTCCTTGCCCAATAGCAAAGTATATAAACGCTGCAAAGTTCTTTTGTATGATGATTCAACTTGTGGACGAGATAGTATTTCAAGAACGCGTTCAAAACTTTTACCAACATTACATAGCAGCAATCCAGGAGGTGGGATCTCAGCAGTTGCCGGCAGCGACCTGGGATAGACAGCACATAAGAGGAATTCGTTGAGCGATCAGATAGACGACGTTCAAGCCAAATCCCCGAAGATGTCTTTAGTTCCTTACAGATGAATTAGTTGTCTCATATTAATAAACTAAGGATTCCCGACTTCAAAATAACTAAACATTTTAGCATGTACTTTATTGTGGTATGCGATAGCCAAATGTGCTTCTCACCTTCATGAAACAGCATACGAAATAATTAGACCCCATTGAGCTCCGATCCAAGAGCGAAGGGTTTACGAAGCGAAGGACCTGGCTGGCCTATCCGCCGACTCCGCAAGTCAATTCTGAGCGTAACGTCTGTCGCCTAAAGACGTACATATTGTCAAGTTTTGTTTTATAACTAAGACAAGAAAACCCACTCCGCTTGCATTTTTGAAGGAGATAAAACTACAAATCCTGTTAAGGCTCCCTGATGCTAATGTTGATAGTTACCTTCGAAAAAACCCTCAGGGGGCATAGGATAACCCATAGGCAGTAGGGTTAGGTGAGTCTGTCCTATGCAATGAGGACTGGCATCCCCAAGGGGCACTATGAGGTAAGCTCAACTCTAGCTAAGCTTTTGGGATTTTTATCTTTTTTGCTCACTTTGCTACTTTCCGTTTTCATGACTCCTTCGCTGATAATTCTTCAATCTTCTTCCTCTTCCTTCTTAACTTGTTGTTTCTATGCGGGATTCTGCGTGAGAACACACATTGTGCATGGCTTCTCTGTTCTCCAAGCTCTGTTTTCCAGTGCAAGGCTTCTCCATTCAAAATGTCTCTCACCCTCTCCTTGGGTGAGAGATAGTCTGAGTTACGAAAGCGCTGCTAGCCTTACTACAAACACTATCTTCGAAAAATCCTTTCCTTCATTGCCGAGATTTTTAATCCTCTCTGACAAAAAACACGAATTATAGCCCCCAAAAGCAGAGCGCAGAAAAAAATTTTGAGACTAAAATAAAATTTCTATTGCTTTCTTGATGTAATTCGATATATCATACATGACTATAACTGCACACTAAACTATCTCGATGAAAAGAATTTACTTTTGAAAACTCGAAACTGGTAAAGAGGGATCCGCAACTCTTGCGTGATGTGTTGAATAAGACGCACGCCCAGCTGACAAGTTTAAATTTATTTATCGAAAAAAAGCAGCTGCGACAGAACATTGCAAGTAACATATTTTATTAGCATGTTATAGCATTTTCTCCTTCAGAGAATACCGCTAATAACGTCACTTAATATTCAAGAAAGTTAAACCCTTGTATCGAAGAATAACACTAAATAAAAACTTCATTCACTCAGTAGCATTTAGTTAGAGTTACTTTTGAAATATTTCTTCAGAAAAGCCTTAGACTTCATGAATAATTAAAAAATATTTTGAATGCGACGAGACATGCAAGTGACACAGGTGTTATGACGAGACTGGGTATGCTGATGCGATCTGCGGAATCAAGTAAGTGAAACATTCCAATGTTTCCACTGGTCAGCTCGTATCTTCTTAACTTATTTTACTCTCTGAAAAGCGTGTAATTTTACAACGAGCTCATATTATTTGCACAACTTGAATGAAGTTTCAGAAAATTCTGACATATTCGTACATCTGAAACTCGATGCAAATTGCTTTCTCATTTCCTGTAATTTCCTCCTTGAATGAATCTATTAAATCCCGCTTGGAATGGTTGCCTAAAATGTGACACTGGGGTTACTGCAACAATTAATACACAAACATTTGTTGGTGTACTAATTGTTTGTTGACTTCTGGGTAAATTGTGTCAAAATTTTAGTACTGCGCATGCGACAGCATTTCCTAGTATCAAGTTTCAGAGGTTCCCATAAAAAAGGATTTGAGTTATTGCCAAAAAATTGATTCGCATTCAGGTTTGGAACGTATTGCACGTAGGCTGTCGCCAAAGTATTTCAAACATTATAATTCTCTTTGTTTCTCAAAAAATAATCTCTATATATATAGTCGAATAAAATTTCACATGTTTGCTCTAATGAACGGTTTAGTATACGAGCCAAAGTGGATGGATCCTAAATTACAAATTTAAAAATTCTCAATAGCAAAGCAGCCGAAGCATCCTATGCAAAATTATTCAACACGTAAATGAATATCTATACATATATCAACGCTTCCTATGCTTTGTTTCCCAGCCTCAAACCTCTTTCTGCAGCATCCAACGAGTCGCTCCTCATTTCTTGATAGAGTTTTAGGTCATTCTACCTCACAATTTTTCTTTAGTTCTTCAACATTTTTGAATTTCTTGCATTCACTCGCTACATAAAATGCTTTCATAAATTTTCACTTAAATTGAAGTCAATAACAGACTGGACCAGCCCAAGATATCAATATCCTGACCCTTACAAATTTTTTTGTAGTTTTGGATTTGGGTGTTGGATCATTGTCATCTCACGATATGAATTCTCGGTAAGGTTTCAGTGATGAAATCTTCACTCTCTTCAGCAGATTCTTAATTCAAATTTTTCATAATTACATACATTCATCATGTCTGCAATCATTTTCCTTTTCCCAAAGCATTAGAGGGAAAACCGCCCCGCTCCACACCAACACGCTCCCGCCTCCAAGCTCGGCATGGGGGATGGTGTAGTGCGGCTGGTGGTCGTCTGCTCCTCTGCTTCAAACATGGGTACTGGACTACTGGTGTTTCTTTTAAGAGCTCAGTCTTCCTTTCATCTGACCAAATGACTATGTTTACAAAGCTATTTGCAAAATTGAAACAAGCTTCTACAGGCCTCGGTTGAAATAACGGAGTCTTTCTCGGTGATCTATTAGAATGAAGGGCTGCGTGGCTTTAGGTTCTATTTACTGAGTTTCAATTTACTTCAGTTCCAGCATTCTTCAAGTTATTTTGAATCTCTTTCAGAGACTACAAATGTTTTTTCTGTGCCAACCGAGCTACAAATCTGTCAGGAACATAAGGCACTTCGTGTAGGCGAACACTCCTTTGAATGTTTGCAATCGCATGACATTTTTCTCGTTTCCTAATGATGGTCTCTTCTGTGTTGACCGGTAAATTTATGTTCGGCGTAATTTTTCCTTGTCCATTTCTGTTCTTGTGGACGCTCTTATAATCATTTTCTCCTCATCTGACAACTGTTTAGTCTCATCTACCTTTACACAAAGTGAACTGCGAGATGCAGCTAAAAAGAAATCAAAACTGCTATCTCCAGCAGACAAAGAGTAGATTAATGTTAGGATTCGAGAGAAAGATGAAGTCACATCAGTTAAAGGAAATTCATTACCTAATGGTCATTTAATCCTTGTCATTTCAAACAGCGTTCGTTAAGTTTACACAAGTTAGTTGTCTTTTTTGCCTTAAGAAGCTTGTTTCGAAAAGTTATTTTAAATGTTCTTGTGAGTTTTCATAAACATATTTATTAGAATTAATACGCAAAGCATATTACGCAAAAGTAAGTTATGGAAAATAAAGAAAATCGTAATATGTAAAGTACTTCTGCTACCATTAAACCATTAAACCGTCCACCATTAAACGCAATAATTAAGAAAGAATGATAGATGCACTTAACATGCAGAACATTATACCATCATACCTTTATAAGTTTTAACACCAATCTAAAAAAGAAAATGCACAACTTTGTACCATCATTATTAGGCACATAAGCCTATTATCGCTATAAGAAGAAAACATACGCAACGTCGAAATATCACGCTCAAGTAAAAACAGTTTTGGCACTCGAACATCACGCACAGAAATGCAAATGCTTGGCCTGATATTTATGCAAAAGAACGCACTCAAAATATTGGCCCACAACCATGAATTCAGGCACTCTTAGAGTCTTCACATTGCCAGATTGAGCAAGCTCAAGCGTACAGCTTACGTAAGTATTCAAACTTGAACGTAAATACTGTCTATAATTGAACTATGAACCTCACTATAACAAGAATTCAGGCATCATCAAAAAATTATTCATCTGCAATGTTTTCACTTTGAAATATGTCTTACTAACGGATAGGAACATCGCCGACAAAATGTACCATTTTTAGTGGTGAGCTGGAACGCTCACCTTGTTTTAGGTAGAGAGGTTAAGTGCTGGGCCACTAAAGGAGCGGTGCGAATGCTAGTGGTAGTCTGGATACGTGCAATTCCACTTATGGCTGGGCTAGAATTGAATCAAGATTTCACCAGCAAGGGACAGTAGTTTAAAAGAGTTTGGCTTCTGACGGTTAATCTATAAAGAGCCCATTAAAGAAGGGTCTGTCCCTAACAAAGGGATACTCAGAACTTCTTTGTATCATGAACACAATAAAGCTTAGTTTCTACCAAATTGTCCACGTGTTTTATTCTAAAATTAGAAAGAAAAATAGTCTTATGTATAAATCTTAGCAATAGATAACTAGCTCTATTATTTATGGGTTTTGTAAGAAAAATTTTGCCAACATGCCAAAAGTATGAACGCTAAATTTGTTCGAACTATTGTATAAGAAGCATTCTTCGAAGTATAACTGCAGAATGAAAATGTCAATGATGGCAATAGGGAAATTTGTTTGTGGCAATAGAGGTGATGATTATTATCAAATGAATCATTGGTGCAGCACTGGCGAGGTTGTATTTTGTATAGTCAAAGTTAATCTGTCATGCCCAACCGCCTATGTAGTTTTCAACGACTACGTAGGTCCGCATATCTCTGATAGATTTACTGGACTGGAGTCGGATTATCAAAACTATCATAAGTTGTCGGACTTACGTGAAAAACTTACGTTCAGCGTGTGCTTATCGTAACTTTGGTATAATCAAAGACATCTTAGCTAGAACTTACGAAATACTCCATCATTGAAGCACTTTGGCTGATAGCCAATTAAAAGTCATTTGTACACATTGTATATGCAAGTCACGTGAAAATGACGTCGACAGATTTTTGCGATGACAAAACTATAGCTTTATTTAATTTCAGACGTCGGATCAGAGAAACGCGGCTCGTTATTTTATTAAAACTTGATTCCATGGAGACTCCTACTAAATAATGACACTTGATTGCCTCTATAGGATTAGGATAAGAATACCCATCAATTCATGACTTGAAAAGTAGATATTATGTACCATTGCAAGAATTATTTATCATTTTAATACACTGATCAAATGCCGTTATTCCTTTCTATGAAATATGTATAACTTACGTTTTCATAAGTATAATGAAATTACAATAGCAAGTGAATTGTAGCAATCGCAATTAATAATTATCATAAGCGTTCAACAAAAACTATTGTAGAAACCATAGCTATCACAGGAATCTTGGCCAGCAGTTCGTGTGTATATGCACTTACCCTCAACGTAACTCCACTTACGTGAGCTCTGAGGTGCCGCAAAGTTATGTAAAAGCTTATGTAAAATCTCGAACGTAACTTGTTTCATTATAGCACACATCGTAACTACGTTCTATAACACCTGATCAATAAATCTTTTCCCACTGGAAACTTCCCGAATACTCTGAAAATAGCGAAGGTAACTCTAATTTTTGAAAACTATGACGAACAGTGTATAAATAATTATAGAATAATCTCTGTTCTTCCAATTTTCAGTAAGATATTTGAAAAAAATAGCACACAAAAAATTCTTTTAAAATCTTGAGCGTAATTCTTAGATATATATAACAAACAATATGGCTTCCAGTCTCAGAGATCAACGACTCAAGCCATTCTAAATCACCGCCAATATCTATACACGAACATTGACGAGGGTTTTCTTAAATTCTCCATATTTTTAAATTTCAAAAAAGCATTTGATAGTTTAGATCATAAAATCCTTCTATCTAAAATGGAACATTATGGAATAAGAGGAACTCCTCATCGGTGGTTTACTTCTAATCTCTCAGGCCGTAAGCAGTTTGTTGCAATTGGAGATGGAAAATCAGATACGGTGACTGTGACCTATGGGGTGCCCTAAGGCTCAGTAATGGGACCGCTACTGTTCCTTATTTTCATAAATGATATAGTAAAATGCACCTCATATTTTAATTTTACTCTTTGCGGATGGCAGTACCCTCCCATCGAGTATTCCTCCAAACAATATTGAGGAATCAACTGACCAAATAACTCAAGAACTAGGAAAAGTCTCTAAGTGGCTAGAAGCCAATAAAATCTGAACCAATATAAGCAAACCGAAGTACATTCTTTTCTCGTTAAGAAAAAAATTCAGCTCCAGCAAATAACGATGGGAAATTGTATGATGGAGCAAACTGATCACTCAAAATTTCTGGAAATAATACTTTGAAAAGTATTTGACTTTCAGATTCCTTTTTTTTCGAAGTACTTTTGATGTTAAAACCTTTTAATTCTGCACATTTATCTGCATTCGTAAACTTTTCTTTTCAAAGTATAACTTGCGGATATCAAGTTCATTCCATGGCTTACTTTTCAGGTTAAGGTGTTCATCATTTCTGTCGTTAATCCGGGACCCTGTCAAACGTGATCGGCGTGATGAGACAATTCACAAAATTTACTTTGCAGTGATTTTCTCAAGAAACGATACGAGATAATGTGTGTTAGTTCTTAGGCAAACAAACATGAGAAAAAGGGCACAAATTGGAACACGAATTAACTTAACTTTGGGCTCAGTTCTCCGCACGAAAAAAGTGTTATACAACATATTTCTTCATTAGAAATATTTACAAAAAAGTTACAGGAGGGTGCATGCATGCTTGGCAATGATGAGTCCCTTGTCTTGAAATAGTCTTCAGGGCGAGAAGCTGAGATCTTTGAAGCAGATAATGTTATTTTGAAATTTAGACATTCTCTCGATCGATCTCCGGAGGTTTTCAAAATTCCTGAACATTGCAGTTTAATTTTACCCGTGTTATCAATATTGCTTTTTTTATTGCTGTTAGAATTTCATCTACGACGAGCGAGTAAGATATACTGGTCTCTCATGAATTTAAGTTGGCCTTTGGAACGGTGGCATGAATGGGAGCATAGGATCATAAGAACTTACGTGGCAATTTAGTAAAAAAAGTTGTTCTGTTATTGAATGGATGCTTGATGTACTATAGCAAATTCATACTTGCCTCAGAGGTACACGTTGTCTCATTAGTTTATTGAAATGAGTCCCAGTAAAAGAGAGGTCAATATTTATTTTAAGAATGGCGTGCGAGCTTTTATTTGTATTGTATGCCGGTGTCAGTCAAAAGTTACATTTTGGTCATCTTATGTAGAGGTGTAGATGCTGTCCTTTTTGGTAAATTTTTGATAAGCCCAATAGCCAACGAGACCTACCGCATTCATACGAATGGAAAAAGTAGATTTTGTGTGACAATAAACGTTGTTATCGGCTCATGGAAGGCCTAGTAAAGACGAAGTTTTATTAATTAGCCTTGTTATATACTGTTGCTATCGGGAGTTCACATTTGCGTCTTGCGTGAGCGATGTTGATACTGACATTTCGATATCTGTTGACGATGGGTTGCCGATGCCGGAGGGCGATAGGATGCCTCGCCGATGCTGAACGTTAGCAAGGTGTTTGAGGCACTGCTAACAAAGATTGTATTTTTTATTTAGATCATTCCAATAGGTCAAAATCAATACAACTTGATATATCAACAGTTAATTTTATTTCTGGTGCCACACCCAATACCCTACGCCACGCCCGCCCGACACCAAATGGCGGCAGTAGTCAGAACGTTCCCCTAACTGGTTCACGCTCCAATAATATAGGTGTTCGCATACCCAACGAACAATGCAAGTGCATCAAAACCACGGTATTTTCATTGCGGTTAAGTTTCCAGTGATAAATAAGGAAGAATTTTAATGTATAAAAAGGGTCTCTATTGGAACCATAGCATTAAATCCTAGTATTGTCATGCAGATCTTCTTTAGTTTCAGATTCCTGCATGTAGAAGCCCTATATAGAAGCCTTGTAGCTCATTCGAGCCCACATGTGGTATATATCCTGATTCCGGATCTTCGTCATTTCTCATTTGATTATAAAACTGTATCTGATGCACATTACGTATGGTATACAAATGTTTCAAATGTTTCAAATGGGGACATTAATCTTTCTGGAACTGAATCATATGTTCGCTCATATTCTTCAATGATTGATTGATTTTCTGCCCAACTTGTGGGCCTAAATAAGGCTCGCAGGGAAAGACCGAGCCTGTGCACTGTGCGCTCGGTGTACCGTGTGATGCTCGGCCGGTGCTCAGGCCTGCCAATTCTGATGCGCGATTTCGGGGTGAGTCTGAAAACAGGAAATCAATTCATAATTCAAACCTAGTTCTGCTGATATTCATTGTTCGTCAATGAGCAATCTTTCAGAGGCCAGACAAAGAAAGACAATCATACATCACGAGGGCCGATCAGAAGACAGGCAAAATTCATTGGACTGTAATATCATTAGGCGGCTTTGTGCAACTATGCTTAACATCGAACATGATTTCTTGTAGAAATTTTTCATTCCCGCCGTATAAAATTAGCTAATTTTCTGTAAGATTCGAGATGATCTACTGCCTTTGTTTCATTACGCTACACACGTGCGCTCAGTCTCATCAAAGACGTATGATATATGAAAATTCTCAGAGAACGTGTAAGTTAAGTTTTATATCTAAAAATAAAAGAAATGTCAGTGTCGGTGGGACAGACAAATTAACAAATCTTCTTAATCGTCGACATCGACATAGTCATCGTCATCATCATCACTATCATAACCATCGCTACTATCATCATCATCATCACCACCATCACCATCACCACCGTCAGGATAGGCAGTTGTTGTTGTTCTTGTTGTAGTAGTTACAGTTGTTGATGAAGTCGTCGACAATGGAG
>VOMN01106301.1:0-30580 GCA_014899125.1 Orchestia grillus | reverse complement strand
AAATCAAAAGTCCTCCCGATAATACGTAAGGACCATTTTCTGTTTAGAAATATGACAAAGCAGGTGAAACAATGATTTTAATTTTTTCAAATATAATCCTTAATTCTATTTGATACAATTTCTTGTGAGAAAGCTAGTCAGTAATCCGCAAGATATTTTTGAACAATGCGCACCATGCACTCACTCAACTGGTAGCGCTACGGTACTGGACCTCGTGAAGTTAACATAATAGAAAAACCTTATGAAGTTAACAGAATATTACAACATGAAGGTACCACGTGATCACGTTGTAGAATTACATCCTCTGCTTGAGGATTTTCAGCAAAATATTCAGTGGGAAAGGGGACCGCGCTCTCACGTCACTGGAGCAAACTAGCCAGAGCAGCCGGGCTCGTCAGACGAAAATTATCAGGATCTCAATGTGACCCTAAAAGCGCCAGGGGCTTGGCGAGAAGCCGGTGCGCTAGCGGTTGTGTCTATGATTCCTCCAACTCATCGTTGCAAGTTCAGAGTATGGGAGAATGAGATTTATCACCTTTTTTGTTATTGATGACAGAATCATTAATAATGATTGGTTCCCCGGATAAAAAAAAAACCCTATTGTTTTTCAGAGTCTGTCGTGGAAAAGGAAGAAAGTCTGTCATATACTAGGGCAGTTTCAACTCCACAGAAGTGGGTTCTTTAGTTGAGGTATCCGTCAAACTGAACCAGCATGGTTACATCGAGGTGTTAGACAGCCAAGTTTTGCCATTTGAACAATATATGAAAATGCAGATTGGCCTGTTGCTTTGCCAGTCTTTCAGGATGAAACTGTAAGGTGCATCGCGGTACAGTTATCATTAACTGTCATGGCAATTATTCAAAATATGTCAAGCATTTAGATTTACCAGCGAAGTCCCCAAATACGGACTCGATAGAAAATTTGTGAGACCACCTAGAGCGAAAAGTTAGGCGTCGAGAAGATCGTCCACTTACTGTGAGCGCACTACGAAATCAATTGATTCCAGAGTGGTTTAAAATCTACCAAGTGTACATACGACACTTGTAGGGACAATGCCGGCCAGAATTGCCGCCATTATTCGAGTTCGTTGAGGCCCTACACTATATTAGTAGCAGGTGACTAATTTTTTGTCAGCATAGGGCGCTTATTATGGTAATCGTTATTGGTTTAGGACTGCCCTTACCGTTCAGGTGACCGTCGAGTGGCGCTCGGGCTGAGAATTTGCAACGATGAAATCACAACTGGAAAGATGGTTGTGATGTCAAAATTAGAATATCATCATTTACCTTGAAAACTATTGGGCATTCTTAATAACTCATGCAAATTTCTATAGATACTACAGCGTATGAATATTTTTGAGGTTACTTCAATGCTTGAAAATAGTTAACGATACTTTTTGTAATGAAAAATTCACCGAGTCATACACGTAGTAATGGCTACTTTTCAATAACGTGCAGACGCACATATATCGGTAAGAAAAAAACTTGCAGCCTTACATCATTTGCATGCGATTCATTATTGTTTAAATGTTTTAATTGTCTAAATGTTGAAAAATACAAAACTAGGCGAGAAGCACAAAAAAAGTCCAATTAAAAAATATATGCTAGTAACAAGGAAATTTCTGTATCGATAATCGTATTCTTCTTTACGAAGACATGCTATATAACAATGAGATAAGCTATGAGTAATTTAGAATTCTCGCTGAAAAACTCTATTTAGTAAGGTTTATTATTCTATTCAAGGTTGAATTCCCCAAAGACCATCCCGACAACAGGAATCAGCCAATAATATGCAAACGAGTAAATAAAATTTGAGAATCTCTGCATTATTTCTTTAAAATGGTAGCCAAAATTTAGACAAGGTTATGATTTTTTGTATTCTAAATTTGTTCATAAGTAATGAATAATTTTTCGCTTCGTAATATATCATTAACTAAACTAAACGAACGGCAGAACGTTGCTATACGCATCGTTAGAGGGCACAACTTGCGTGCCAAATCCAATTGATTTGATCGCGATTTTGACCGCAAAATAGAAAATGATAAGCCCGCGAATCCGACGCCGTATACGTTTAACATTTTCCAAATTTGTTGGCACCTCTCACAAAAAACTTCCTGTGAATTAAGAGGGCCACCTGGATACCAGTAATGCATTAACGAAAGCGTTCAATTAATCTCAGACACAGTTATGAATAATATAGTTTCTCTTAGAGGGCCACGTATTTTTAGAGCAGTTTTGTCATATTTTCTGCTTCTTGCCAACAACTTTGTACTGATTCGGGTGTATATAAATGCAACTGCTACTGCAGAAGATCCAGTCTTTTCACATTCAGTATGTTGTGAGGAATGTAGGGCATATATTTATGAAGACAAACATACTTTCACCTTAGATGTATGATTTCGTACCACATATCCTGCAACATAGTGGCTATGATTTGGACATTTCATCATTGTTACATAATTTTATGTGGATCATCTTCTTCTACTATCAGCTAATTACCAGCAAAATTTTGAGACAGCCACGGATGAAATCACCGTGCCGCTGCTACATCCCCAGAACAAGAGAGACGCGAGCTCGAGTCCATTACAGATAGGTGACTTTCCATAGCATGGTCTGGACCTTGCCATGGAACCGCCGCAAGGTACGACTGCGGTTACGTCACCGGACCTGGTCTCTCGAATGCCTTGGTATAAGGCGGGTGTGAACTCTTCTATGCCCGAGGGCGGTAACAGAACAGCTAGAGCACAAAATTAATATCAGAGCTTTGAATTCGTGGCCTTAACCCTAGTTCATAAATCTATTTTTAAGGTTAGGATGTAGCTCTCCCGAGTCTGATAGAGACTTGAATTATGGTTGTTAAGAATATAACTAGTACACGCGATCCGCCAAAAATGGTGGGCAAATGATATTAAATTCTTGGGATACCCTCCTATTTACGTTAACTCTCACATAAATAATGTTATTTTCTGTATCACTGATACAGACTGCCTTCTCTTACCCACTCGCCGATTAGTGAGAAATTCGGCCCCGGGAATTTTCTCCTATCCAAATCCTTAATTAAAAGCGTAACAAAGAGACGGACGGACGGACCAAGCAAGCATCACTGAGCTATTATTATATAGTAGGATGTTCTGATTTCTGAGAATAGAGTCAATGCGTGAGAGAATATAAGAAGTATTCATGTTTAACTTATCATTTTTATCTTATTTTTTTGGCTATCATAATTCCATTGTCACTTGTGTTCCCAAAACATAACGTTCCAGTAGCGACATAGCACTCATGTGCTCCCAGTGTCGTCCACAAGCCTGAACCAATCAAAGAACAGTCACTAGTAAGAGAATAGGAGGATGGGCCGGACAGTGCGACCGCTGCGGCCGCGCTGCAGGTTCATGACCGGTTTACTGGCACAGAAGATAAGATGCCCTTGTGTCACCACAGTTATTCAGCCCGTGGCAGCTTCTTGTAAAAACGATTGCGCCCGCCACATGCCTCTTCTCTCTCGAAAGAGCTTTGCGGCTTGTACACTCGATCGTTTGCACGATTAGAGTCATGGTCTCGATACCCAGAAGATAATTTCTTTCAATATGACTGAGCATGATACATTTTATCAGCTAAAATTTC
This sequence comes from Orchestia grillus, assembly GCA_014899125.1. Lineage (NCBI taxonomy): Eukaryota > Metazoa > Arthropoda > Malacostraca > Amphipoda > Talitridae > Orchestia > Orchestia grillus. The sequence continues at coordinate 26,959 of VOMN01106301.1, read as the reverse complement.
AAGTGAAGCGCTCAGCTGTGGAAGATATACCCTCGAAGCTACATAAAACCCTTCGACAGAGTTCGACGCTAACCTACAGAAAATAAAGAAAGGCGTCTACCCAGACAGCCTGGTGGACAAGGTTTTAGAGAAGGCTCCGATTCAGTTTCACATGTATCAAGTTTTGGTTATACATTTAAATTTCTTCATCGTATTAAATTCATTGCTTCGTTATTGACAAGCCAGATTATCATCGTTTTCCATTTACCACAAACATTAATAAAGGGTGTGGTTTATGCTGATCCGAATATAGTCATTAAATAACCTCAATAAGAAGTGTATCAATTCCTTTAGTCCTTATACATCGTAATAGAACTTTCAAAACTGAAGTCTTCGCAGAAAGCGTTCCTAAGGTCGTGACAAAGCAACCGGTATCACAAAAACTAGCTACGTAATTACGGGCTCGAGTTGCCCTCTATCAGCCTCTCTAGCCAGGAGCAACCACTGCACTTTTATTCAATAAAACTCCTGTACACTCCCCGTATATTGTAGGCAACTTGAAGAAGACGACTTTGTAATCATAGGGGATTGAACTCTATAGTTAAGAATCCATTAGTTGAGCTTCGTTTATCTTGAACATTGTAAATTTGCCGAAAATTGTGTAAGTAATTTGTACTCGTTGGAGAAATGCAGCACTCCAGTATGAATGATATTAGAATCCTCAGAATCAGGTAGAATGGTTAAGCTTAGTTCCAGATGCGAATATATAGGCGAATACAACCTATTTATTCAGTATAGTCCAGGGGTGGTCAACCTTTTACATACCATACGTCAATTTTATGTCATACGTTTTCAGATGCGCCATAAATCTCTTGTACTCACCCCCATGGCAACTTGATATATATATGTATATCAAGTAGCCGCAAGGATGCATTGCACCACTTCAAGTCATGCAATGCGCCACGTTTGGCGCATGCGCCATAGGATGGCCACCCCTGGTATAGTCAATGTACATTTGCATGATATAAATTTCTAAGAGGTTAAAATATTTTTCTCGCGGATCTCGTAAAAGTATCAACCTTCAAATCGTAGAAGTTTTAACCTTCATTTCGCACTCACATGTGCCGAGTATGATTTCCAGGAACATGAGTCTAGGATTAGAAAAACGGGCTTTCTCAGAATACGACAATAAAAATGAAATATTTGTGGTAGTACACAGACACTCGTGTGCAATAATGATGCCCATGTAGACAGTGAATACATAAACTTCAAAACAAAAGCATGTTCACACTGGCGTCAAGGAATATTCCCAACAAAATTCTTTGATTCTTTTAACAATTATCATCGATGAGAAAAAAATGGTCATTTCAAGGACTCAGTTTGGAAAGAGCCTCCCATTTTTTGTAGTTACTGAGCAGGCGTCAACTATGACTTCTATGTACGTATCTTCGGGGTTATTTTGTTAATTTGACTAACATTAATGCCCTTTATTAGCTCAGTTCTTCAATTTTTTACAGGTGCTGCACATTTCATCATTTTACATGATTTATGATTTAATATAAAGAGAAACTTTGCTTCACTTTGAGAGGCGATTGTAAAAAAGAGAAACAACAAAAAATCTGACCTCTTTACACCTTTTCATCCCCCTGTCTGATAGCTCCATGTGACATGTGATAATAAAATTCTTAATTTGGAACATGCATCACTATCGAACACGTCTTGCCTTAATTATTTGTGGTGTTCTTTATAAATTTCATTGAGGCAGATCTTACGAATGGAAATAATGGAAGCGAAATTTAGTCCTTGTGTAAAGAGTGGTTAGGATAAATTGCGCTGATAGCCGGTTGAACGTGAAGCTGAATTTCTTACAACACAGAAGCAACTGAATCAATATTTTAAAAAATCGCATCAACTGCATTCTGAAAGAGAATAACTTTTTTCTATCATACCAGCTTTATCTCCTTCGAATAATCAAGTTAGGTTACGTGTAGCCACAATTTTGCGGCATTTTTAAATTCTCTCTCTTCCAGGAACTGAGACGGTAGGCGGTCGCGGGAAGGTTGGCCGGACGGCGCCGATGCTGGCCGGCATAACTCGCTAATGGCCAACTTCCGATGGCGGTGAGCAAGAGCCTCACGAAGCTCATGAACTTTCGTGTTGTTTCCAGTTCACCATGAGCTCTCCCGTCGCCTTATATTTTTGGCAGTCATAATATAAGTAGGTCAAAACAGCAACCAAGAAAGGAAAACTAGAAAAGTATCACTTTGTTTAAAATTTTCTGTCTAGTGCGAGTGTGAAAGAATTTGATCTTGGACCCGCTATTAGCGCAAGGTCAAACATAATCTTCCCGGCAAACCACACTCGCTAGACGAAGAAATTCCTGACACCAGGATAGGCCAATCAAAAAAGCAAGTCCGGCACAACTCTTATCTTTGGAGACCAGTCGGCAGTAACGGTGCACTCAACCGTTGATAGCGGGTCGGTGCCTGCACTACCTTATTCGTCTCTTCAGTCTATGGAAATCAGCTCATGACAAAATAAAGCCAACGTTGTAGGTTCAAAAAGTGGATAAAAAGACGAAAACAGTGTTAGAACCCTATTTTTTATCATCCGAATGAGCAACCCTAGTCCATTCGATGCCTGAGATTATCGACAGGAACAAATAATTCAGAAGTGTGCATGATATTGAGCTGCTCTCGTGTCAACGCGGTGCTCGATTCTCTTTAGACAACCGGTGTAATCCAAGAACAGGCTTAAGATAATTAAGATGTGGAAGAACGCAATACGGGAAAAATTGCCAGAAATTATTTATTACTGAGTACTAAAGTGAATGACCTCAGAGAGCAGGAACTCATGTGATACCATTCATGTACGGTACAAACTGAAGCAAATCGAAGTTCACCTTTTCTTAGGTTATATTCTTCTTTCAGTTAGAAATCAGAAAATTTTAGCCAGTATTGTTCTTCTTCATCGTTGTACACTTTAATTTAAAACATGTCATATTGATTTGACGTATGTCAATAGAATTAAAAAAAGGAATATAATAAAACGGGAGCAAAGTACAGGTAATGAGCTTCACAATCTCGAGAGTCTGGGCTTATAGACATTAAAGAGGCATAGATAATTCATGTATCAGCTAGGATACTCTACACGTATCAAAGCCATTGAAATAGGATGACTCAGAAAAAGTTTAATGGAACGCGTTTGCGTCAATGGCCTCCGTTTTGAAATGCATGTACATTCAATGACGTATAAGGCAAATTTAGCAAATTTCTTACATATTTTTCGTTATCATATAATTATCAAGTTTCAGTATCAATTAGAATGAGGAGCGAGTTCTCGTATTTCAACTTGCAATGGACTACGATTTATCCATGCATTATTTTTCGCAAGAAGGAACGCATTTTGTTAAGGATTTTGGGGATTCTGAGCCATAAAGTACAAAGCACTGATACAAATCATGGAATGAGTCCATGTTTTAAGTTATTTTGCAATTGGAGCCCTTCCAAATTTCACGTTATAAATAAATCAGTAACATTGTACGAATCAGTGGCATACGTGGAGTGATTCCTTGTTAGTGGGTACAAATACTGGGGCAAGAAAGTTTTATGATTAGAATTCTAAATTAGTAACTGTCATTGAACGTTGAGTAAAACCTCAAAAGCTTCGCGCCTTTAGTGCCACAACCTGCAACTGGAGCTTAATTGGCATGCTGCATAGTCGACTGCAGCAACCGACCAAATTTAGACTAGGATGAACGGTACTGAACACGCTGCCCTGTACAGAATATTTACTACGCTACGTAGCGATATCTTTCCTATGTTTACGGCACCGTCCACATACGAAGCGGAGGAAACACGCTCGCTGAATCCCAAAAAGTCTCAGACAATAAAACCATCAATAAACGCAGAGTAGAGACATTTGTGATAAACTTTCTACGTGCCCTCAGCTTTCTCAAAACTCCTAGGTTGAGAATTTGAATACTTCAAGACATGTATTCAGTTATAAACCCCGTTCCGATTTGTATTCTTTCACAACAGTGTAATTGAAATGAAACTGGAAAAGTCATTCAAAATTAAACAAAACAAAAATTGTTAATATGCTTTGAGGAAATTTCCTGATAAGGCGTATGACTTCTAGATTACACATTCAGAAGAAATAGATCATTAATCATTTTATAAGGAAAGCAAACTTGGATCAAATGGCGAACTGCATCAAATACTAAATTTCACGCTCTACATAATTGTAAATTATATTTTACCTCCCAGTGCGGCGTTAAATCAGTGAAAATTGATATGAAAATAAAATAAGTGTTTCTTCAGCTTAGAAATGGCTTGTACTCGTACGTCGAAACCGCGGTAAATGACGACGTACGCACAGCGTATACGGAGTCAAAGCGTAGGACATGAACATTAAGTAAACAAGTACAAGAATATGGTCATTAAGAATACAACTCTTGGATCAATATTTCATAAAATAATTTTTAAAAACATACATGCACATTTGTTCTACCCAAACTAGAGAATATCGAGCCGCATGAAGGGTTTCACACATGAGCCAGTGACCGAATGATTTCAATCTCTCAATTGCTTAATAATTTTCATATGCTTCATAAACAACATTTTTTATTTACACCCATGCTGAACTGTAGAAATGATCAAATTTATCCACAGAACAGTGTGCAATCTTTGGAGTCGCCGCTTTGTCTCGTTTACGCAGTGTCAAGTCTTTGATTTATATTGTGCAATTCCGGGGGAGAAATTTCTAAGGTACAAAGATTGAGTAGCATTGACAATAATAAAGGAAGGGCAAGGGCATAACTTGCATAAGTTATGAAGCTTTCATAGGTGGGAGGTTCAACGGCCGAACATCTTCCAGCATTTATCAATCTAGAGGGCGGCAAGAACACACCTGGAGCAAGGGAGAGGGCAACTCACCTGGGCTAAGCAGCCGGTTTCGAAGCGGGTTGCAGTTCTTTCTATCCTCAGAACTTACGGACAGGTTACCTCAGCACCGTCAGACAACGATTGCGTGGATTATTCACTAATCGCACACTGCTATGACACGACAACTGGAGAATAGAAACAATGACAAATGGTGATCGAGCTAACACAAGACAGTGCTGCGAAGGAGCCAGCTGGAAGCGCAATGTGAGGAAGGACCGCAGAGCGCATAGTTTTATAAGCGTGTGACCGCTAGCGAACAGTTATGAACTATCGGGGAGCGGTGCTCGTCCGTACGCAACCGAATGCAGTCGCGGCCGTCACTGCCTTCCTGCATCCAACTGCCCTAAATATAATTGTTGTTGACCTGCAATAGATGGCACCGCGAGGAACAAGGATATAATTTGTGTTGCAACACCCCATCTCACGACGGATGCATGGATTTTTATTCAGTACCTGTACTGTTATCATTATGAGAACCCCTTCTGCTCTAACTATACGTTCGACTAGCTCTCGCACTGTTAATTCGCTTGTCTATTTCCTTTGTTGAAATCACAGGTACTTATATTTTACTATTCACTCTACCGTGCACTTCCGTTTGAATCTCGTTGGTCTGAATTCAGTAGAACGGAACTCTTGAAGAAATGTAATTTGGATTTATAATTTTTGTCACCTCATTTACATCTCCTGATGAAAAATTGAATCATCCTTTAAGACAACAACTGTTTTTTCTAGTGAAGTGAGGTGAGAGTTTCTGCACAGGAAGTTGATGTTTCGTACGCGTTGTCAGCTAGACGCCGCCTCGCTGCCTGAGTTGTACACCCAGAAGCGACGCCTACACTCTTGTTTGACCTAATTTCCTCTACGTAATAATTTAGAGCCTCTCGTATTCCTAAACTTTTCTATTGGAAACCTTTTTAGTGTCTCTACCATGCACAGCCTTTATTAAAATATGAGATAGTACATTACGCTCCATTTTCAACACATGTACACATGTACACACATAGCTGTCTTGAACCTATCTTTCAACTTCTATTTCTAGCCATATAGCGATTTGTCAACCTCAGAAAAGTTTTAAACGCTTTAATTAAACTACTTACTGACGCTTCATTTTAGTAACTATCCGAGGCATATTCTTAGCCAATTATGATATTTTTTTTTTGTTCGCCACCCTTGTGATAAAATGCCTTCTACCTTGAAATGAAACACTAAAGCACGTTAAGTTCAACTGTTAAGGTACTCGGGAGGACATTAAAGCTGCGAGGTAAGACGGCAAGGCAAGACTGCAAGGCAAGACTGCAAGGCAAGACTGCAAGGCAGGACTGCAAGGCAAGACTGCAAGGCAAGACTGCAAGGCAAGACTGCGAGGCAAGACGGCAAGGCAAGACTGCAAGGCAAGACTACAAGGTGAGAATACAAGGCATTTGAACGAGTCACACAGTTAAGTATTTTACTTTTGCGTTTCGTCGAAGAAATTTTTTTTAAAGCTGTATGCGCAGTCGAATTTTATAAAACCTTCATGTTTGGAATTAAGTTTTCAACCTCGTCCTTGCTCAGCAATACGACTGTAGCTATTCTGCCTAAGCTTATTTACTCGGAATTGCTTCATTTAATTCATTTTACACTTCATTGATCCCATCGCATTGGCTTAATGGTTATAAAAAGAATATTTAAAGCAGCAGGCAACGTTTCTTTGCATGTTAATCATAATATTTTGTTGATCCCGAGTTATGGCTTTTAACTCGCTCTGCTTTCCTTGTTTAGAGATTCCATTGTTACACTTCAGCTTACTGATTCTTTCGACGGATAATGTTTTTCCCCTCAGCGTTGCGTCGCTAGATGCCAGCTGCTACTTTTCGTGACGATTTGAGAAGATTTTCCAAAAATTTTAAACTTGGCAGAAAATTATATTTTTCATTCCTTTCGCTCAGGTGGTTGCTGTTGCGTGCGATATCTGTAAGGTATATGCAGATACTGAAAGCTACTCATTTATTCCAACGGTGATCAAGGAAGTACCTGTATGAAATAACGCCTGAATTCTGAACGTATGCATTCATTTCAGCGATGAAAAAAGTCTTTCGTTTGTCATTCTCGGGCTTTCATTATTTCCCTGAAAACTTGATTCACCTAAATCGTTAATTTTCATTGAAGTTCCTACAGTTTGAAATCATATGCCCGAAAATGTTTTATCATCGAAATTCAAAAAACTAAATTGATTGTTGAGTAAGATGTTATGTATATTCAGAACTTGCCACGATTAATTAAGCTACATAATTAGAAAGAAGAAAAACACCTGAACGACGAGTTATAGGGAGGCAGGCACTCAATCCAGTGAACATGTGCAACAGTAATGGCTTCCACTGAGGCAGTGTAAAACTGCTGAGAACTGACTGTGATTGTACGGCATGCACGAATATATTGAATGTTTTTTCCTCTCGTTTAAGAAATCTCTTAATTTGTTTACTCTTAAGTCTTCAAAAATTGTAAAAATATAAAATCATACAGTTTTTCTTACGTGACGGAGATAAGGAACATTTCGTAAAATTGACTTCTTTTTGTTTATAAAACTGACGGAAACTTTTTACAGCATCCCGTGCCTGCAGGAGGCTTCGCTGCAAGTTCAGCACCTTCTGACCGATTAGATGTTTCATAAACTTTAGATAAAAATATGGTGAATAAATTCTTTTAGGAATACTGGATAAACATACCGAGTAAACTGTCATTTTTACTTGAATGCATGCCATTTTCTAGAATTTATAAATTCTTAGGTAAATTTTATGAATTGGTATATCAGAGATAGATTTGATTTCATAAATGAAACGACAAAATTGAATAGACTGCCTCGAATGGAAATTAGTATATGAATTACATGTGATTATCTAGCAAACCTTAAAAAAACTAGTCTTCAAACACAGAAATTAAAATCCGAACAAATTGCCGCTGAAAAAAGAGTATAAAGGCTTCAGTTACTATGAAGGTGATTGACAGTCGATTTTGTCAAAGTTCGAACTATTGCTTTGGAACAAGATGTGCACCAATTGTTCTAAGGCAAATCTAGAAACAAGTGGAGGGAGGGCAATTTAAAAACATTGGGTGGTTCGGTTTTGATAATAGGCCTATTTTCGCTGAAGAATCTTGAACTAACAACAAATAAATTTGACATTTCAATCAAAACCTACTTTCGAAAATTAATGGCAGCTTCTTAAACTCACACATGTTCCTGAAAATTAAATTCAAAACACAGAATTTCAGCTTACAATTTTGAAAATGTTTGCACTCGGTTTTTATTGAGAAACTTACAAAATGAAGCGTCTAAGGAATATGATAATCAAGATTCAAAATTAGAATCACAGCTTCGATATTAATCAATGTTATCTATATGGCCTCAGCAGCTACCATTACTATGCTAAAATTCAGAGTAGAAATTTTCAGTACCTCAGTATTATTTCTAAGAAAGTAGGTACATCTATTTCAAGCACAATCAATAAGTTTGCGGAAAAACTTATAATCCAATTGCACAGTTATTCACCATACTGCCTACATTGATCACATTCTAATTTTTTAGCAATTATAATTAGACAAGCTAGAAAGTATATCAATGAGATTATATGCTTTTTTAAGTTTAGAAAATTGTGCAGAGCTAGTAAAGGACGCCGCAGCCCCGGGAGGTATTTCATAGCCCGAAGAAATAAATTTACTGTGTTATCATGAATGGAACTCCGAGCGAGGTTTTAGCGCCGAGATTTCAATGAACCCCTTGCTTTAAAACCATCCGTAAAAGTGAAAAGTTCTTCATCAAAATAAGTTTTTTACTCACACTTCTGTTTTTCGATATAAGAAATAAATGCAAAATGAGCTTTTTTCTCCACCTTGAATATGTTTTGTTGCTGGTCAAACGTTCTCCCTTCTTCTATAGCTTTAGTTTTGTTGTGAATATCGAATACAGAGCTTTTTATATGTTAGGCTTAGATTCCTTATTGGTCTTGGGAATTGTAATGCAGTATTTTAGATAAGAAGTAAGTGGATATTAACCTGAAGTCTAATCACGTTTCAATCAATTGGATATCTTTTAACGGTAGTTAGAGAGGATTCATTGAAACTCTACGAACTGTAATAGAAGAGAACAAATGTATCGCGTTATTCTACCAGCGCGGGCAGCTTGAGATACCGTCGAGCACAACCCATGTAAGGGTGCGCAAAAAAGAAGAAATGCAGAACATCTCTAGTTTCCATGAGCTCGTTGGCACCCATATCCACTCTCTCGACTGCCAGGCCTTCGAGTAAAACTACTGTGTTCAAACTACAAACATTTTTGAAGAAAATCCTTTCAATTTACATACCATCATGGCCTTGTATGCATTTTATTTACGGACACGTGTGACTAGCTGTTTGCTATGAAAACTAGAAAACTAAGTTTTTAACCTATTCTTGTGAGTTGATTAGAAAAAAATTCCTTTGTTCAATATGCCGGTGCTAGATTTCCACTCGAATTGTATGGAAATACCTTGGTAATGTGACCTATTTTATTGGTAACGTAATCCATTTAATTGTATGCTCACTCCGAGTGCAACTGCTGACTCCAACGAATGGGAAGCAGGGCTCGCTTCTGAAATGCACTTGTCGACCCATGAGTAAAATTGTACGTAAATTGTATGCGTAATCAAGGAAACTTTCCCTCGGCCCGTTATATTTAGGTAGACGCGTCAAGAATGTGACCTCCAGCGAGAGGCAGTCTCACGGCCATTGCTCCCGCTCTGGTGAGAAGAAGTTACGACGCTTCCTCCTGTTTTCGTCTGGCTTTGCGATTCACAAATTTTTCCGGATCAACTTTCCTCAAAACTACCACAAAGCCACTCCTTCGCTCGGTTACCCCAAGGAAATATTTCAATTCCTGTGCCAATTGGCGAGCACTTCCGTCGTTCAGTACCGCAGCTCAACTCTTTAGGCACAGAATTTCCGTGAATATTGATCAAATTTAATTTCAAGAGTGCCAATTTACTTATTGACTGGAACATCCTCATATAGAAGCCTTTACTTCTCATATCGTCATTTTTAATGTAGAGTCATTCTTCAATTGCAGTAAAGTGGAACTCGGTTCTGAAAAATGAGATATCCTTAATTTCAAACTTTTCTGATGGCAACTTTTGTCTAATTTTAGCCCTTTCGATGCGGTCGTTCAATACTAAATTTTTCAGCGCCTGTGATACTGAAGCTGATCACTTGTGGTATAAATAAGTTGACTAGCTAATTTCTATTGTTTTGGTGAATCAATTGTCGTTGATCGAGCTACAAAGCCATAACTAAAAATTGAACGCTGCCTCAAGTTTGATGTAAAAAATTAGTCAGGCAAATGGAGATGCTGTCAAGATGAAAAAGGTTTAAGTACTGATCGAGACAATGATTTTTCTCACGAAGCGAGCCGAAAGTCTTATTTCAACAAATATCATTTCAACACTAACAAAGATGTTATTTAGGATATATTTTAATCAGGTCGAACGACAGTCTTTTTAAAACGTATATATCCTGGCCCAGTGATAGAGAGCATAAATTCGAGATTTCAAGTATGACCATTGGAAGAAGAACCTTGAATAAAATTAACCTGTAACACAACTGGCCTCTACCTGTAATTGGAGCTACTGCGGGTCCTGTTCCACAACTGCAGTGGTACTTCCTCACGAGTGACGTGCTCTATTTATAACCCCAGACAATGCATGCATTTCAATGAGGCATCTCAAGTATCTTGACAGTTATCAAATTTATTATACATACAAGCGAATGTAAGGTCTTTAACGCTCTAAAAAGCGTTGCTGTAACCTCAGCTTACTGGAGTAAGTAGCGCAAACCAAGTCGCGTCAGGCCAGGACTTCCTAGCCAGACAGAGGTTCAACCGACGCTTTGTGGTTCAGTTGCCGGAAAGATGCCAATTTACGACTCGTTCTAACGTACGTAATGCCGCAATAAAAGAAAGCCATAACGCAAGGTTGCAATACGGCTTCATGTGATCAGCCCCGTTGCTGCTGGTGCTCATCAGGTCGTCGAGTTCAAGTAAGCCATATTCATATTCGAGATTTTTAATTCCTGCAAACATGTGGAATTACAAGTGCTCTAAGCATTAAAAAAAGTTTCAAGTACTTAAATTCGTGCTGCCATCTGAAATTACCGAGAAATTCTTACTGAACTGCGGTGATTCAGCAGCATTATGTAGTTGCACTTGCAGCGCCACTTTGAATACAGAGATCTGTTGTCTAGTATTTTTGTTAAAGTATTTAGATTCTATGATTTGAAGTTGAAATTTAGAAAAAGTTACTTCTAGTAATGTCATTTACAATTTTGAATGATGTTTGAATAATAGCCTGAATATTTTTGATTATGCTTGTGTTCTAAAACGCAGGCGCACGCGAAGTAATTAACATCTGGTAGATTAGTTTGAAGCTACGACTCCCCTCTTTATCATGACCAATAAAACCAACACGGTCCATATGCGCCTGCGTCCGTTGTGTATATGAAACTGAAATGAATATCGAGCTGTTTCAGTAGAGGAGACGGTCGCGACTTCTCCATGCAAGGGGGTCCATTACTGAGTGTGTTTGATTTTACCCTCAACTGTCACGGAAAAACTCATGCGAAACCTAATTCGCCACCCGTCTATTTACGAGCAATGGAAGTCAGCGTTCCAGATATTATTCCTTTCGCCTCTCGGAAAAAGTTATGGATGTTCTCTCGTAGCCTCACTTTACTTACGCACAGTCTACTTACATTGTCTTATAATTGTATAACCTCCACGCCTTGTCTAGCTTCCGGTGTGATTTCCAGTCAGCCTAGGCACATTCAGAGCACAAATATTTAAGATACTGGCAGTGTAGGGTAATCGTTCGGTAGTTCTTTCATCGCATCGTCCACTTGATAGTAAAAAAGATAAAAAAATTCACTTATTATCGCTCTCAGCGACTCGCAGGACATACAGAATTGGCGTTCTTATTCAATATGTGTGAAAGCCAAGTACCTTGCCTTTTTTTCATGGTATGGTTCCTTGTCATGCGGGAGCGCTCACTGGTTTCCTGTAATCGATGTATACATATTGTACGAGTTAATTTTTGTGTTACTATTTTGCTTCTTTCCCTTCAGTTTTTATGTTCAATTTTACGAGTTATGATTTATGTTTTTATTTATAGAGCGACCGCAAATGTTATTTGTTCCCTGATCGATCTCTCAGGCCGGGTCCAAGAAGTGCAAAACCTAACACTCGACTATCGCTCTTTTAAACTCTTTTTTAAGCCTTAGACCTTCATTCGTGGTTGCACTAAGAACATTGCTTTAGCCAGTGGCCAGTTTGCGTACTTAGAAATTGTTCTCTGGGTTCAGCAAGAGACGTACGCCGGAAAACCACTCTCGCAAAGTCAAAGTTATAAATTCCCAATGAAATTCAAGTATTGTATTCACAATATTCACAATGACCTAAGTGAACATCAGATAATTTCAACGAAGTGTGGATGTCATGTAAGAGAAACTTGGCTCATCAGATTAGCTAAGAGTAGAGCGCTTTCGCGCTCACACCTCGTGATGGAACCCGACGCTGCTCGGAAGAAAGGCAGTTGCATTGGAAGAGTGCTGTGGGCGGCTGAATAATGGTAAAAGCATTAGCATACGCATACATGCAAAGCAGTGGGTCACGAAATAATTGGACAGACAGCCTTGTACATGTGTAAGTGTTAGGCGTGCATCAGATTCGGCAAACCTGTGTCTCTTGGTTAAACATAGGCAGCACAAAATTGAGTGAGAAACAAAATGAATGAGTATATATCTTTTCTATTGCATATCGAATATATCTTCATAGCAACGCTAAAGAAAGAAACGCATTTTGATCTATCGCAGTTGAATAGATAAAAATTCCGTATATCCTTCAAACGCACCGTCGACAAGAGTTTCTTAAATTTTTGAATACAGAATGGGAAAATGGAATCAATTTTGTTCAATGAGCTTCCTCACAAGGGCTACAGTAAAGATAGGAGTTCCTTGGTGACTCTAAAATAAAGCCAAATTATATGAGAAGATGGTTAGTGTTAATTGCCTTCGCGTAAAGAATTATTTTTCACGAACGTACTTCTCTTGCTCTCAATAACAAATTTCTCAATACTTTACAGTAAATCGACATTTGCATGAGTTACAATTATCCGAAAATTACCAGGCCTGTTCGATAGATCGCATCAGACGGGAATGCCGAATAGTTCGAGCGACATGAGGCGTGTAGCCTAAACGCAATCCTGCTGCTAACGCACAGATGTTCGAAGTGTCCTCGTAACGCTTTACCAAAGCTGTTAACAATTTTAGAAGAATTATTCACCTAGTTATTTACCTTGGTGAATAACGCTTTCTCTCAAAGGTTTTCCGAGGAACATTTCATGTTCACGTGGAAGTGAGACAGTAGTCGCCGTGCAGCAGTGTTCCTTAAATGCGGACTATTTAGCTGTCTGAAAAAATGTATTATGGGTAAAATATTATTTTGGTAAGACAGGGAAAAAAGATTCATTTAACTAAGTTATATATTAGCTTGGCTAAGCTAAGTTATGTAATAGTTATATAAGTTTACATAATTTTCAGTATAAAAATCCATTTTCTTTCAACATAGCTGTCAAATATATTTGTGAACACTTAAAAACAGTAAACAATGAAGCTGAATTTCAAAATGCATGTATTCTAATATGCGAAATATCCTTATCATGAACAGTTTCATGTAATAACCAGCTCATCAGTTAACGAAGAAAGCAGTTAAGAAAACACATATCTTCCATGTATGTAGTTTGAGTGCTAGTAACAATGACGCCAGTTCAACTGCAGGATTACGTTTCAAGATTCTTGCACATATATTCAAGCGCCCCAACGAAGCAGGCATCTTATAGAATAATTTAACTGAGGGCTAAGAATAACGGTATTTAAAGTAGGTGCACGAAGCTAACTAACGATCTCTCAAGTTTTCAACAAATTTCGTTGTTCATCCATGAAGAGCTGTGCTGCTATCAGACGAGTCGCTGCAAAATTCAGCTGAATGCTTCGGAACACCAAAAATTCAAGTTTGATGCTAAAATTTAGATTTTAACGTTTATTGCGATAAAATTAGAGCTTACTATTTGACAATCAATTTTTCAATTTATCGTTAAAAACGGTCCTGAATAGATAGTATAGACAGATACTAAAAGAGATACTAAAACGCTCCACTGAAATGTTGTCTTTGTGCAATACAACGTTCCGGAGATATCGTTTCGAACCGTTTATAAAAAGCTGCCGCTCATTCGGGACGCATTTAGCTATTTCTGTTTAATGAGCGAGCTTTGAACATGGTGACAAAATAGTCTCACTTCCGTTGAAAACAATGTAGTATGAATCCCTATCTGTATTGAAAATATATGATTTAGCTTCCTAATAGTAAGAAGTTCTTTTTCCAATTTTTTGTGCCAGAAATTTTGCGTAGTATTTGAGACAATCCGCTCTGTAACGAGGTCAATAACCTCAGCTAATTAAATACGAGTATTTGAACAAATGGTAAAGTTCTTTCAAAATCATTGTCCTTCAAGTTTAAAATGTTGAAGGGTGCTCCAAATTAATCAATAATGAGAACCATGCTGGATTGAAATTGCAGCACCCCGTTTTCCAAGCACAGCTAAGAAAATATTCTCACTACGTCCGTAGGTGTGAACCAGACAAAAGAAATAATGTACATTTTATCTCCCCTTTTCTCTCTAGTCCATACGTATACCAAACGTAAAGTAATTCTTTTCACCGTTTACGAGTATGCACTGCCGATGATGTCTATCGCTATTTTACAGACAGTGAACGGCTCCATGTCTAATTGCTTCGATCCCTAAATTTTTCTTTATAACTCATGTATGCGATTCTTACAAATTTAAGTATGAATTTTCTCTATCCTTTGAATATGCATTCAGAAAAGTAATTCAGCGAATCTGGGTTTTTCAGCCAAAATTACCGACATGAAGCAATGTTATCTGCAATAAATTAAATGTAGTAAATTTTTGAGAAGTAATAGAAGTGTCTTTAAAAATACTCAAAAGGGTAGATTTTCTAGTAGAGACTAAATGAGGATAAAAAGACAGCGAACCAAGTTTCTTTTATATTGAGAGAAATTCAAATACTCGTTGCAAGTAGGTGAAAAATGAAGTTGGGCGTTTACAGTTTAAAGTTAGAGCAGAGCATCACAGTCGAGATTCCGACCCAGCTGGCAACCAAGGCAGCCACAGAAATCTTGGTGAGCCTGGCAACCGCACCGTGCGCTAGGGAAGGCGCCGATGCTTCAGATGTCTGGCGTGTCAGCACATCCGGAGAAACGGTAAGGAAACTTAATAGAAAACTAATACTATAATCCACAGCTCAATAAAATCGTGCATGATTCCGATTATCCACCGGTTAAAATTGTGACACTTGAGGTGCAATTGTAGAATACTGATCTAAATTTATATTCTACTCGTCAAGGTAAATACTTATTCTAAAAAAAGTGCTCGGCCACGATAGCAATCGCGCTTTCAAAGAAATTTCAATTTAGCAGTATTTAAAAATGTAAAGATCACTGGTTAAGTATTGATTACCGCATTGAAGTTACTAGGACTCTCACTGAACTTACGTAAATAGATTGACGACACAGTTATCACAGGACCGAAGTTAATCAGAAATCAGGAAAGTTGAGAAACGGTCAGTGCTTTATTTAAAGTCTAAGTCGCGCATTTCATTGATTGGTCGATCAAAATACTTTTAAAATAAAATTTATTCAACATAGGGTAGGTTATATTTATAATTTATAGGATTTATTCCCTTTATGGGATAATTTATGTGAACATTAATGTAAACTAGCAGGACCCGTGAAAATTTCACGGAAATTTAGCTAAACAAACTTTAGATTAACCAGCCCATGAAAAATGGTCCTCTCAAGTGTTGGTCAAAGGTTAAAGGTTCAGGGCAGTGATAGTCCGGTCTAGGAAGCCATTTTATTCTTGATGATACGAGTAGTCTGAGCTCTATTAGGGAAACTGAAATTGTACTACGAAGACTGGCTTTTTATAGCGAAACATGCAACCCGTATACAGGATACTTCGCTCGAGACCTGAAATTTCACTTGAAAAGCGGCGAAGCGTAACGGAACGGTACGTAGGTAGGTACAAGCGTATTAATATGTAGATGTTATGTTATTTATAGGATAATGTATGGGATTGATTTGCTTAAACAAGTCATCTTGTGAAGTACTATTAAAAAATTAATAGCATATAATACTAACATAATTCTGATCATGTTGCTCAATTTTTACAGGTAGATGTAATAACAATAGCCTGTTAGAGTCTTACAACCTATGTTAAAATAATTTAGCCAGCATAGGTAAACTTGGAAAAAATTCTTAACAGTAATTTGAAAGAATCCGCTTCTGTTTCACAGGAAAACAGCCTTGCAGTCTTGGCTCGATTAACCTACCGTGAACTGTCGAAGTTAAGTGCAGGCTTAGTCAGAGGAAAGAGGACTTTGCTACGTTACAGAAGTGACCAAGTCCTCTTCAAAGTATGGCTAACGCCTGCGTTGGTGGTGTAACTTTGCGTTATGATAATTTTAGTGAGACAAAATGACAAATGAATGAGCTACTTTGAACATGTATGCTGTCTGCTATATTACTCTTTTACGTACAATACAAACTGACATGTCCACGAGAAGTACATTCGTTGATTAGTGATTTACTGAGAAGTTAGCACTGCTACAATGAAGTGGGGACTGTGATCCTATTTAGCGAAACGAACTTTCATGAAGCCGAGACTATAAGCCTCTAGTTCCAAACGAAATTTTCAATTCATTCCTCAGTGAGTTACACGAGGAAGACATTGGGGTACATATGCCGTACCGCGAAACCCTAGTACAATGAAGCAAAATAAAACAACACGAGTATGTATAACCTAGTATTTACAGAGTTCAGTGTTGCTTTTCCTGCGCAAAATTTTAGAAATCTCACATTTCTATGAATCTCCACGTGGTGCTGGTAGTCCAGGTATGGAATTTTATGCAGCCATGCACTGGCTAAGTCTTCACGTAATCGATGAAAAAGGGCGTCTGGAAACAAGGCGCGCTTGAAATCATAAGCAGCACTGACTGCGAGGCCAACTGTAGCCCGTAGGGTACTAAGGCTCTTTTTGGTGGTAGTATAATTGCGATATATTCATTTTCCTGGGCACTTATGAGTGAAGACTTTAGGTTATGTCTCTAATGATTTATGAATGCTTTATGAAAATTGTTTATGATAATTTGTGATCGACTACCTGAGATTTACGTCCCCAGTCTCGGATTGATGGATTATGGAAAACAAATTACTATATGAAAATTATCAGTTACGAGTGTATTTTTCATATTTCTTACTTCACAAAGTTATTGGCAGCATGCTCTTCCAGCTTTATGCTATACTAATGTAATTCAATGTGTTAATATGAAAATAGACGTTGATTTCGTCCTCAGTAGTGTGGACGAGGTTGAAGCGCCGTCGGAAGGTCGCGCACATGGTACAGGCACAATCTTTCCTCATTCAGGCCCAAGCGTGGTTAAGTAATTCCAGCTCGTCGGAATTGCCATAGCGAACTCAATAAACGTTTTTCTCAACATGGGTCTAAAAGTTGTTATCCAGAGGGTTCAGGTCAAGTGACTGTGGCGGCCAGAAGTCCGTTGGCCAGAACTTTACCCTGACCGCTATCACACGACTTCGGCCGCGTGTGTTGGGACACCATCTTGCTGTCTACTTTCTCACCTAAGGCTAAATTTCTTGGCCAATATTTCTTCGTAGCCATGTCCGACGTGTCAATTATGTCGCGATTTTCCAAACGTTGCTTTCTATTCACTGTGTTTCTTTACCTGAGGAATTCAAAGGGGTTATAGTAAGGACACCGTGGCAAGATAAAAAAAATTATCTTTGATAGTTTTGAATTTTCAGCAGGTATTGAAAGAGTTCTTGGTTCCTATCCTTTATTAGGATAGGAATTTAGAGAACAGTGACTGAGGAGTGGCTTCTATCAGCGACTTTAGAAACGTTCACAATTAATTCTGCGGTGGTATTATTTCTACATAATAACTTCTCTGCACGCGTTTCAATTTCATAAAATTTATGACAGATCTTAGGCAGCCACATCGGGGACATGGGGGGGGAAGAAATATTCATGCACCATGAATTTCTTCGTGAAACAAATAGTAGAAGACATCGAGTCTTCTCTAGATGCTTATTTCTATACGATTAGGGGTAATATGATGCTTATGAATGAACTCTAATACTATTTGACAAATTTGCAGCGTAAATATGCTTCGCAAATTAACATTGCTATAGCAGTGGTTCCCTATATGATCGGCTCCTAGTTTATTAGAGTTCTCTTAAAAATGCCCACACCGCAGGTGTAAGGCCAGCGCGTCACGTGCTCATATCGACCAGAAATCAAGCAACAGCCCGTCGGGCCAAGATCAGGACTCGGTTTCTACGGTAGGTAGCAGACGTCGCCGTGCCTTTCAGAAGTAACTTACCCCAACGATCTCATTGCCGTGATCTTATGTGACCGGTGGTTATAATAAGCAGACAACGCGTTGTTCTCAGGTTTCTCTCATTAGAAATAAGAGGTTCCATACAATAAGGAAAACAGCTTCCCGTACGTATACTATTTACACAAAATACATTTAATCTTCAATACAAGTGTGAGATATTCTGCTAACACTGAATATCTTGAATATCTTGAAAATGTTTGGACTTTTACGCCCTGGTCACACTAGGGTGCCGCCGGTTTGTGTGCATGGTGTCCCCTCGCATATCCGCGGGCTGTTTCCCTCTGCCGTCTGATGATAGTGAGGCAAGGGCGGCCTATCAGAGACAGCTTGAAGGAAGTTATCCAGTTTCTTCTTGAAGACGTCCAGGGAACTATCGCACTCTCTCAGAACTCTGGGGAGAGAGTTGAAGAGTGCGGGTCCCATTACAGAGAAAGACTGTTCATGTCTAGTCCGAACGCTGTCGGCACAACACACATCCTGCCGAAACGAATGTGCTGCTTCCGAAACGAATGTGCTGCTTAATGTGCTACACTGGGTAACCTATAATCAACCATTATTCATGTTGCTACACTACTCGGTAAAGCACATTTAGTTAACATGAAAATTGCTCCCATAAAATAGATTTCTTCATTTAATTATGCAGCGCATCTTATGTCCGCTACACTTTAAGTAACCGTGACCATGCTGCGCAAACCTCCCCTGCAGCTGCCCCCACAGTTTTTTTTGAGCCTTGATCGAAAATCGGACCGAGTAGGACTGGCAGGACGACAAACATTTGGGAGGGCTTTTCTATCTACGAATATTACAAATTATGAAAGACAAAAGTGTGATAAAGGTCCCCGGCAGGATTTTCAAAAGTTTTAAGAATTTAAAACAATTCACCGAAAAAAGTTTTCTTCAAGAATGACGTAAAACCGTCGTTCATATTTTTACATATAAAACTGAAATTAGCATTAATGAAAACGAATCAAGAGAGGTCATACTAACTCAGAGAAATAATTTTTACTAAAGCTGTTAGCATTAGTGAAGTTGAACTAAAAAAACCCGGTAAAATATCACATTGTTTTTTACCAGATTAAAAATCATATCAGATAGATGTTGAGGGTATTCATACGTCAAATGCTTTAGACTGATAAATATAAAAATTTCATTTATACCCCCCCACTATAAACACCGTGTGGGATGGGATGAAGTTCATTTTGTTTAAATACCGCCTTTTTAGTCTGAAAGCTAGCACAAAAGAAATAATATATTTGTCATATAATAAAAGGAAATGAAGTTTACTTGTTAATATTTCCTCCTTCGCTAAGGAAAACCAGCGGTGTTTTCCGACCACAGGATATTGCTAAATAACTATTCTTGTCAGAAATTCAGTCAAACTCATTTCGAGTGTGCTATACGATACTGTTAACTACCTCAATTTCATTTCGTTCCGCAATTCAGGTGCCTGTATTTTTCGAGAATGAAGATTCAGGTGTGCCACTCCTCTCATTAGGTCCTTTTCTTGCACGGACTCAGACGAAACTCGCCCATGAACTTTTTGAATACTTGTGCATTTACGCGTCTCTCGGACCCTCTTCTCATCATTCACTTGCAAATATTAAATTTCTTGATCATTTCGTTGAGTCATATTTGGACTCAAGATTCCGCTTTTTGATTTACGATTCTGCCTCTCTCATACGAACTCAATGACTACAGAGATGATCAAAGGTCGAAGGGCATTTATCACCAGTCAAAAATACTCTTAATTAATAGTTCCGCATGTTTTACATCCATGAAATCATTATATTCAAAAGTTACAGTGAAAATATAAATTACATAGGAAATTATCCGTCTGCAGTTACTCGCTCGGGCTGGAGAATGCTGCAGTACTGTGCAAATAACTGCAGTTGGATTTCAAATTGTGCACGATTTTCAAACTTGAAAATGCACGGACAGCTGAAGAGTTTAAAACTTCTGTATACGAAAAACAGTTTTTTATTATTTTTCAAATTCGTCGGAGGAATTTATGGTCACATTCAACTGACAACTAAACAACGAGTAATGTATTTTCAAGGTATTAAAACTTAGGTTGTAAAATATATTAATTAATGTTTCATTTTTTAAATATTTTTCTACGTGTAAAATATCCGAGTGTAATGTGTAATGGAAATTTTTTAAATGAGCTCAAGCGACAGTTATTGTAGAAACAAGTCTCCAAATCAAGGATGGGTCAAAGTACTGTAGCTATTGATGATGGAGAAACGTTGCAGCTTTAAAATTCGTCAGCACAGTTCAGGTTTTGCAAAGTCATATTCAGGAGTAAAATTACTTCCCGAATAGTGCTACGAATATAAGCTCTCCAGACAAAACATAAGTCACCTGCTGCTCATTAGTCACCTGCTACAACCTCCACGGGCACGAATAATAGCGGCAAATATGCGACGCATTGAGTGTACAAGTGTCCTATTGTAAATCGGTTGATTTTAGGCCACGCTTGCACCTTCTAATCTCGTAGTGCGGCCACAGTAATTGGACAAATTTTTCGACATTTAACTCATGCCGAAGAAAAATCATTCTAGGTTGTCCCACAAATTTTACACTGGGTTTATGTCTGGGGACTTAGCCGACGAATCTAAATGTATGAAATACCCTAAATGACTGTCGTGCTAATTAATGACAGTTCTAGCTCGATGCACCCGGCAGTTGTCATCCTCGAAAGAAGCTTGAAAAATAAAATGTAACCAATTTCTTTCCGTGAAGCTTACATCCTTTCAAAATTATGCTAACAATAAAAAAGAGAGATATAAATAAGGAGTAAATTCCTACACCTGCGTTTTTATCCAAGCCTAAGTGATACTTTCTCTCCTCTATTATCCTAGAAAAAGAGACGCAAGTGCAACACTTCTTCGGTTTGGCGCAGAAGCCTTTTCAATCAAACCGATAATACTTGATATATTTTCTTCTGAGTCAGTGTAGTAAATTAGGTCTGAACCTATGGAAAATGCACGGGTATAGCAGGTCATATATGCTCATAGAATGGTAACTTTCTGTGTTATCATGTAGTACTATGGTAGTGTACGGTAACTGAATTGCGGTGTACCTTTTCTGGCGACACCTGAGAGTGATGCATGAAGACGTTCTTGAGAAAAATATTTTCAAAATTTATCGCCTTGAGACATCTTGCCAATTTTAAGTTAATAAAGCACACGAGAGACTGAGATGAGATCGTTACATGCGAAGAAAATCTATGGCTTACTAAGCTATGTAATCAATAATCCTAACCACTCAATGGGACCGTGTGTGAATACTTTCTTTTTTATCTTACTTCAATTATTGCATTCCTTGTGAAAATTCCTTTTTTATCCCTTTTGCATCGAGTATTCAACCTCACATCGAATTCTTCAGAACTAATTTAAAAAAAGTTGATGGTTTTGAATGGATTATACCTCAATCTGAAGAAATAGTAATGTCTTATTCACTCCATCGTGTATTCATACGCTGATGAAGAATATCAATATCTTATGTAACTGCACGTATGAACTATTTGAATGAAAAATGAACGCAATTTTTTTTACTGGCCCATAGATGGGTTTTGATTTAAAACCTTTTAGCATTCATCTACTCCATTTTAAATTCTCAACTTTTACATTAGACTGCATTCCTAAAAAGATGTCAACAGCAGCGCCTGAGGCCCCGGGGGATTACTGCAAGGCAACGTAAAGAAGAATCGTCGAGGTGATGAGAAAACGAAGTGATAAAAGCGTCGGTAGACCTGTGGACGTAGAAAAAAAACATACAGCAAGGGTTTTTTATATTAATTTAAAATTAAGACAAAATATACAGCTTTGTGTTCATTTTCGATTGAAGACATTTATAATAAATTAACACTTTTTACGGTGGCGTTCAATAAGGCACGGTATCGTTGCATGACGAGTCCAGTCTGTGAACATATATGCATGTTCACAATAATTTTTCAATTGTTCAGAGCTAAGCTAAGCTACTCATCGTCAATACCTCTCAGTAACCGTTAGAAAATTTCAAATACTGCACAGTGAGGTCAGTTCTGAATGTCATGTGACTCACCCCTTGCTAGACACAATAGGGAAACAGACGACCGTTCTCGCACTGATTATCTTTCTAAGACTGAAATCTGAGACTTCACTGCAGAAATTCTAAAAAATTCATTTTTATTCATTGTCAGAAATTCATTTTTATGGTCGCACCGAAATTTAGAACGAAAATTACAGTTTTCATCAGACAGGCTGGCCATGGCTTTGAACACACATAGGCCCTATGATCGAAGGGGTGACTAACTGATTAGTGAAATCGAGTGAATGGCAGTTACTGACACGGACAGCAGCTGGCACTTCACATAAAAAAAATTAGACCGGACTTCACGATGGAATTACACAGTTCAAGCGTACATGTTACTTTTCTCGATCTGTGACTACGCAATAAAATTCGAAATTGGACATAGTATACACATTTACGTTTGGTACAGGTATTGCATGGATGAAGACAACTGAATTGTTCATCTTAATAGAGATTCAAGGTGCATCATTTCGCTCACGGCCATGAAAACTATATAAGACCCAGTTCTAATCTAATTGAAACGTTGCACAGAAAGCTAAAATTTTTCTCGATTCCTCTCACGCATAGAAATTATTTCTAGTTTTAGTGTAGACTTCAATACGGGTTCATTTGTCAAATAAATATAAAATACCTCAGTTAATATGTTTGATCAAAATAACGTCAACTATACGTATCGGTCGACGCAATGGAAAGATGGTTAAAATTTATTTTAATACAGCTCACGGTCTCATACAGTCGAGCAATCACGCATGAATTAATGTTGTTACTCTACGAATAAGGCAACTTATGTGATGTAATTATAGCGAGAAAACAGTCGTCTCATTTTCTGAACGCGTTTCTCACAGCTCAGGACAAGAATGACAGGGTGTGTACGGTATCTGAGGACACCTTACGCGCAAAGAGAAAAACAGCACTCCTTAAACGGTTCTCTTGGTTTTTCGTCAACATAAACTGACCTCGCCTGGAACGTATGATTTGTATCCGAGGTCTTGATGAACAACATTCCTTATAGTTCCTTCATACACTTGAAGATCTTTGGCAACGTGTCGAATTGACTTCCCAAGATTTTCGTCGATCATGCCTTGCACTCTTCTGACAAACTCAAGTGTTCTGAGTGAGTCAGAGCGTTGACAATGCTGTTTCTCTTACTCATGGCTAATACACCTCTATTGTTTTCATTCAGTTCCTTCCTAATTTACGAACGAAAAATCTGGTGACTTTTAGGAATCTTGCAATTTATAAATCACTGTGTTTCGCTTTATAGACACTACTACACAGCGTTTTTTCATGTCATTAGTTATAGTAGTATCTGCCATGGGATATCCTGAAATAAAAAATACATCAATTATTATCAGGTTAGTTTAAATTACAGAAATATAAGTGTCCTCAGATACCTTACGCACCCTGTAGGTAATAGATGTAAAAGTATGATTCGAAAATAATTTCGATTAATCTTCTTCATCGAACATAAAAAACATATGCGAACAAAGTACATGAGAAAATGAGCAATTCTTTTTCAAGGTAAAAACTGTGAAACAACTGAAGCTTCATCTATTGTACGTCCTGTAATGAAGCTCGTTTCATGCATAACTTATCACAAAACGCGTCGTGTTAACTGAACTTTGGGGAAAAGTCAACAAGTCTCCAAATTATTCCTACGATAGATCGACTTGACTGCACTGCTGCTGAGGGTTGATATGATATTTAATTAAGCTTTTGATGTCTGAATTCTTAATATACATTCTGATTAGGATCACTTTAACACAGTATATTTCATTGTTAAGTTTCAGGGAACTTGCACTGTGTAAAGCATGAGCTGACGATAAAATTCAGCATACAATGAGAAAACAAAACTCAGATCCTAAATGAATTATTTCATCGTAACCCCTCTCCAGCCTTCGGTAGAGATACGATAAGTATTGTAATTTTTTCGGCTTAAACTGCAAATGAAATTACACTCGAAGTAACTTTGCTAAATTCGCCCTTGGTTGTTCAATAGCGATATTTGCAATCGAATTTAACACTATGTAGACATGTGTACGTTCAGTCGCTGTATTATTAAGCTGGTGCTCAGCAGATGACATGGTTTTTATCACAACTTATTTTAAAGTTCACATGTTCATGTCGCACATTTTACTTCAGACGAGCTCAAATTTCTAAAACGTTCCTTCAAAGAGCAGTCGCGGGAAGGCTGGCTATAGAGGACGAAGTTTATGGCAGCAGTTTCAGGTACTTAGTCAGAGAGAAGGAAGAAACTTACGATACGAATTCGGATTTCAGAATTCCCATTCTAAATTTTTAGTTGTAAAGAACATAATTCATTGCAATATCTTGTCAGGGTTGAATACTAATTCCACTAGGACTGCTACAAACTACGAGTTGTATTGTGAACGATAAATTTTAAGCAATGATGCGTCATAAAAATTGTGATGCGGATCCATAAATCACTTGTGATTCAAATGACTAAACTTTTCCACTCCCCGAAGACAAGACCCAGAATATTTGGTTTACTGGCATTATTTGTCTCGCATAGATATAAACTTCAAAGTCGAACAATGCGTTACGATATTTTCTGTTACGTAATTAAAATAGTTTCACAATAAACTGAAGGTTCTCTGGTAACTTCCTTGACATTCACCCCCTGAATAACTGAACTGCAAAACAAAAATCTGGGTTCGCGAATGAAAGGCTAAATTTGGGCAATGAGTTGAAGATTATCTTCAAAAAAATGGTTGAAGAAAACTAAAATAATAGTTTAGTCAATGTAGAGTGAAGATGGATTGTTTTTAAGTTTCTAATTATTATTAAAAATATTATTAAAACTGGAACACAAATTCTAGAATTCTGAAAATTAGGTTTCTGGGAAGTCTAATTTTCAAAATGAAACGAAAAACCAACGTAATCGGGAACATCTTTAGTTAACTAAATTGACGCATACGTTTTCGGAATACTAGCTTCCATCATCAGGGCTGAAAAATATTACCAGTTTAAAAACTTGAAACTCTAAAAACCATAACTAAAATGAAAAAACACATATATTGTCTGTAAAAACCTTAATCTTAAATTCAATCATTTTTTCTTTCACGATACAAGCGGTTTTGTATCAAACACATACTTACATCTTTACTGAGCTCTTGATCTATGTTCAATTAAAGGTTTTTAAAATAGTATCCGAGTATGTAAAGGGACTCTAAAATTCGGAGGCCTAATTCATTCCACTGTTGCAAATAGTTGAAAAGTAAGAATAACTAAAACAACAGTGGGAACTTACAGTGACTTCGAATTGTTGAACAAGATGGAGAGGCGCATGGTCGCCCGTTCTGTGCAAATACCTGATTGTTGACTTTGCCGTATAAGTTGTTGGAGTGTACTACTCCCAACATAGGATTGCATGCAACAGCCACACTTATAAATGTAGACACAGTCACTCTTCAGCCACTCTTCATTCCAGTCGTTCCTTATTATAAAAAACTAACCTATGCTAAAATACTTCCTATAAAACACATGACGGTCAACTGCAGTAAAAGTTTTTGAACCAATACATTGAATTTCTTGCATATCTCCAAGTTAAGATACCCCTAGGAAGAAAGTTCTACAATACCTTTTATTTTGCTATTGAAAGAGCGACAAAAGAAAGATAAAATTTTGTATTCAAAAACTTTTTTCCGACATCATTAGATAAGAATTTTGGGTTGTTTTTGATTACATATTATAAATGCAGGCCATTTCGTCATGGAGAAGATGCAAACTAGAAGGGTGATACGCTGTACGTGATGAAGTGGTAATGGAAGTTTTTATGACCTATGAAAATCCATCTACAATAATTTGTACATACACCGGTAAATATAAGTTTTCTATAATTTGGCGTGATAAATTTAGAATTAGATTTCTTCACTAGAACGTCCAGAAAGACAATTTCGTCGTTTCTCTCTCCTTCCATAGTGAATTTAATGTTAGGAAGACAATTATTAATGCAATTGAAAACTGATCTGTATTTTCCTGTGAACGAAAAAGTACATATGTATCGTTTAAATATCGTCGGTAAATATAAGTTTGAAACCTACTGGACATCGCTTTAAAAAATCCTTTTCTAAGTTGGCTAAAAACAGCAGTAAGAGGAGATACGCTTGAACTCATTGGCAGTTCGTCCAATCGTTTAAAGATTTTACCTCCTAATTTACCGACCTAATAGTACTATTTTGCTCAAGCGCTATGAAAATCCAACCCTGAAAGTGTTCCGTATGTTGAAGAAGAACTGGGAAAAGAAAGATATACTAATCTCTGATGTGGAATTGCTGACGGCCTCCTATTTCTCCGAATGCGCCTCAACCTTCGACGGCTGGAGGACTCGGATTTCTGGCGTTCTCTGCAGCAGAAACTGCTTTCCAACGAATTGAAGTTCAAGC
>VOMN01106298.1:0-15793 GCA_014899125.1 Orchestia grillus | reverse complement strand
CAACATTGATATGGACCAACTATTTCCGACCGGAGGGAGTACTACGTTTGGGCATAATAGTAATAAGTAATTAAAGACATTTTGAAATGAGTGCCTTATTTGTTTTTAGGTTATTTTTACGCTGGCGCAGGCGCGTACGCAAGTACTATGTTAAATGAGCCGTAATTTTCCATAATAAATTTTTATGATTAAATGGCTACTGCATCATCAGTAAGTTTGTTTGACACATATAGAAACAAATATAATCAGTAATGAATACACTAATGCAATAAATGGCAAAAACAGTAATGAATATAATTATTGCAGTACTAACACAAGGTTATTGATTCGCCATGGAAATTTTACTCCACATCTATTTCGGTCCCTATTCAGTACCTATGTTGGTGCTTATCCATTACCTATTTTGGTCCCTATCCAATACCTAATTTGAACTATGGCTTCAGCTCCGACTGCAGCTTAGCTTTGTTCTTTTGAGGCAAGAATTATATTATTCGCCAATTAGGTAAAACAATAAAATGCTGGGACATTAGGGACAAACAATAGGGGGGAAGAATAAGTCCTTGTCTGTAATAGCCGTTTCACTGCTTGCTGTTCTCGAGGAATATTGGAAATCTTATAGATTTTAGATATTTTCTACTGTAAATATTGAATGATAACATTTGAATTTAGAGCCGAGCAAGGAGCCACAATTTCAAACACAAGGCTAAGGCTCCGGCTAATACCAGAATGCTCAAAAGCTCAAAATTTTCCATAAAAATGCAACATGCCGGCTGCAACGGCTCCGGATTCTCATCCCTACCTGAAGCTACTCTCTTTATCCCTCTTCTGACCTATACATCACTTCATAAATTTAAAAACGCGTCTCATGAAGGTGCCGTGATCTCTAATAGTTAACTTGCCTACGCCCAATTCAGTTTTTCTCTAACCTAGAGTTTTAGAAGTTAAATATTAATTTCCCTTGGTGAAATCGAGTTTGCATTGTACAAGGCGGCACCCTAAAAAATTATCGAACGGTGAAAATTAAGTGACATTAATTAATCGAATTGCGTAAAAAGGTAAAATAAAGCACTCTTGAAAGAATATGTTACTTTTATGCTGTAATATATGTAGACCACTCAAATACTTTGTATACTTTCGCCTAGATTTTGTGCGTCATCTGTAGAATGAAATCTTAATTTTTTCTACGACCTCCGTATAAGATACAGGTAACGCTGCTGATTAATAAGGCTGTGGTGCGTCACAGTTGTATGAATCAACTATCGGATCATAAGAAATATCATAGTTTAGTTGCAGTTTCAATTACCAATACATCATTTTCTGTTTAAATTCACAGAAAACAGTATTTCAAAGAGAACAAATATGTATTTAACATAATGTAAATAGAAGTCAAATTACAACATTCCATGATTTAAGGTCTCGTAATGATATCAAAATGTAAACACTAAATGCACCTTAACAATCTAACCAACTTAGGAACTTAATTACGACAAAAAATGAAAACGTACGAATTTCATTCAAAACGTAAGAGTCAGTTTCAAGTCAGGCTAAATTTCGCGTGGCTAAGGTATCGCACGAAATAGATAAGGACGAATAAGTAGCTTAACCTTCATTTTCCAAAGAATGACGAATGTATATTATTCAGTGAATGGAATGGATAAACTTTATTTCTTAGAAAGCTTTTGTTTAAGTATTATAGGTACAAATAATCAATTAACAGAGCATATTTTACTATTATTTGCATACAAATTACGGCTAACGATTCAAGACTTTGAAACGTCTTTCAAAAAAGTGCCTAGATAATCTGTCTCCGTACACCTCATGATTAATTCACAAGTAATTTATTTGATTTATTTTACTAGTTAGTTTAAGGCTCCCTAGCCCCATGGAATGTGATCTCAGAGCGAAAAGAAGGGACCATTTAGTATCGACTTTGGAAAACGTGAAATTTATGCACAGGTGTGTTCCTACACAAGATTTTCTGCTCATAGAAACTGCTAGTAAAGAAAGAAGGGGAAGAAACGATAAAGAATAATCAGCGAAGAAGGCATGAAAAAGTAAATAACTGAAGTGGGCTCGAAAGATAGAAATCCCAAAGGACTATCTATAGCTGAGGTAATCTAACAGTGTCCTCCCAGAGACGCCGCTTTCTGTAGCATAGGATAGACAAGCCTAATTAATCTACATAATTCAATTGTTTATGGCCTATCCTATGCTCCCTGAGGAAAATTCATCGCGCAAATGATATATTTGTTCCCGGAATAAGGCAAAATTGAAGACAGCCGAAGTGTTAACAACAGAACAGGCTCTGCCAACATGAACGCTTGCGACAAATTAACGGGGGACCAACAAGAAAAGAAGAATTTCGTAGAAGGGCACAAGGGACTAGTCAATAAATGAGATTAGAAAACTGTTCAGCACACGACGACGTCGGGCGCGCTGTACACAGAGCAGAAAGATTTGACTTCAGGTAATTCGTAGCAAAAATTTAGATACCTCCGCCCAGGCCACACTGGCGTGTTACCTTTTACGATATCGGGTTTAATGTTAATGTATGTATATGTGTATCTATACATCCTCTTGATTACGATACGGCATAGAGAGTTTGCGTAGCTGGAATATAAATAAGAAGTTCTGAGGCAAGTCTCGTCCTTACATGGACCATTATTTAAATGCGCCATGGGTAAAGAATACAGCTGAATAAAATATTTACTTTTTTTTCACAGCGTTTTCTTGTTTGTTTTTGGTCATGATGGTGATGTTTGCGACATTTTTCACAGGACGAATTCTATTTTGCGAGACCCTCCTTAACAACGCGTTAGTCGTTGCTTGGAATTGATGAAAAATGAAAGGATATGAGGATTCGATGGACATTTTTGAAGCCAGCATAGCTCAGCACTATTGCACTTTACACCTCTGTAGCACGAACATGAGTACACTTCATAGCACAGAACACAAGCTACACAACTCAGCACAACACTGCCCAGCACAACTAAATAACACTACACAGTATCGCACCACACCACACAATTCGGTATGACACCACACAACACAGCACTACACTACGCAACACAACACAGTACCACACCACACAGCGCAGCCCCACACCACACCGCCCAGCACCACACATCACCACGGCGCCCAACACAGCACCACACATCACCATGCCACACAACACAGCACCACATCAACTAACACCAAAGAACACAACACGACACCGCTCAGCACCACACAACAAGAGCTGGCGACCGAGTCCCCAGGCCCAGAACCCCGTAAGCAACATCACCGCAGGCAACATCACCGCAGGTAACATCACCGCAAACAACATGACAGCAAGCAACATCACCGCAAGCAGCATCACCGCAGGCAACATCGCCACAGGCAACATCACCGCAGGCAACATCGCCACAGGCAACATCACCGCAGACAACATCGCCACAGCTGCGACAGCGAGGCGCGCTCAGAGCCTATGCGGGCGCGACCCCTCACGCCACTCCCGCTATTGGCTCCGGTATGGCATCAGTTTACTACTTCAAAGAGGCTTTTGCGCGCCAATTTTTGTCGAATTCCAAGCGGACCACTTACGTCACTATGCATACGAGTCTGTTTTTGCAGGTGAAGAGGTAACGTGGTTTTTCGTGTGGGTGTCCGTACTTACTGTATTGAAGTTGTGAACGTGTGTGGTCCATTGATGTTTTCTGAACGTGCTTTTGAATGAAGTTCTGAAAATACGTTGTCGATTGAGGTTTGAGAATACGCATTCGATTAAACTTGAAAATATTCTCTCGATTGAAGCTTTGAAAACACGCTATTGAAGTGAGAGTTATATGAGAGATCAAAAGCACTTAAAAGACCATCTAAAAAATCAAAGCTTGACTTACTTAAAACAATGAGGGGGGAATTAAGAGCCAGCGAACCGATGAAATTCGTCGATTGAACGACAGACGCCTTCTATTTTTTTAAAAACAGAATTCGGAGACTTACGGACGGCCATACCAGTTAAAGAGCGCGAGGGCTATTTGAGGGCATGTCGTTTTCAGGTCATTACGCACTCGAATCATTTATAATAATTTTATTTTATTTCAGATAACCACTTTAAATTGCAATATTAACCCAAGAAATGGAGCTAGGGCGATGCACACCAGATATCCGGCTGCTGTGATGGTTTTAGGAGTTGTGGGAAGTGATCATGTCATGTCGCCTCACATTATCCTCAGGGTTTTAGGGTTAATGCCGCTGGTTACATCGATGTTCTAAAAACGGAGGTTAAGCCCTGGATAGATAAAATATCCAATGGAAGGCCATACGTCTTTTAGCAAGACTCGGCACCTTCTCACAAAGCCCTAGTAACCCAAGATTGGTTATCAGAGAATTCTTACGATCATGTGACTCCCAATTTGTGGCCCCAAACTCGCCAGATTTAAAATCCTATGGACTATTGCGTGTGTTACGTTGTTGAAGGGGAGACAAATCGATATCCTCTTGGTCCCATAGCTTCACTGAAGGCCGCTATTGTCCAGGTGATGTCCGAAACGAATAAGAACTACTTATTTTCAGCTTTTCAACGGCTTTGGACCGCATAAAAATAGTCATTGAAACCAAAGGTGGAGTCAAAGAATAATTCGATAAAAAGTATCATCAAAGATATTTGCACAAATTTGATTGAGGCATGTACATTTTTGCTTCATATTTTTGTTTATTTAGCATACTAAAAATGTGCTGAAATAGCCCTTATACCACATATGTTCAGAACGATAAATACTGGTTTGCATTTTAACTTTTTTTAACAGGATTTCGTTAAGACTTTTTTAAATCAGAATGGCACTTTTTAGATTTGATGCACTTATAAACTCAAGAATCTGCGTCTAACATTGCCGAAAGACTCCAGCTAACTCCTTTTCCTGGTAAAATGACTTAATTTAACCTTACCTGTTCTTTTCGCGTACGTGGAGAAAATAATACCAGAACAAAAGACTGAGCGAAGCTGATTCAAGTATGAATTAGTGCAGGCGTCTTTCATTAAGATCATTATTCATTTCAACGGTGAATATTCTCGGGACCTGCAGAGATTTCTAGTTTCTTACTACTGCACCGCACAAAGAGTATTTAGGTAACTCAAGGTAACGGGGTATTCATCCTTGGCAATGAAGGGTAATTTTCTAACTCCCTGTTACCATGACGCCTGGTTATTGTATCCTACTTGTAATATATGTCTTCCTATTTAATTGAAGAGAAGCCAATTTGAATATTCCACGACCGGACCTCAAAGGCAAAGTCCTCCCATTACCTTTATTTTCTTTATTCTGCTTGGCAACAAAAAAATAGGAAATTATGCTTGTAACCCAGGAAGAAGACGGAAGTGAAATTTCGTTAAACAGTGTCAGCCTTTCGGTGAGGATTTAGCGGAATGCTGGCCTCGGTGCCCGCCGCATGAAAATAAGTCGGGGAAAGTTTAATTGCCCTCAATTAGACTGGGAACTTTCAGGTCTAGTTACGGCTTACGTGTACCTTTGAGCTGCTGTAGAATACCCTGAAGAATTAGGTTAGCGGGAATTATAAATTCGAAAAGTATACAAACTCTGTACACTGCCACAACATCGGATGCTGTTTGTTATAACACAAGGAGCATCGCAGACCTGCTTTATTTTCTTCAATACTCCGATGTTTAAGGAGTAGTAATAGAACACATTTAAGCCGTACGTGTATATTTATAAAAATCCAACTTCAGAATTGCTTCATTTTTGTCTCACAGTCTACAAAATAAGCCTCCGCAGAACTCCTTGACAGTATTTCGGGGACTCTGTCCAGGGCCACACTAGTATGCCGTCTTTTAGGCATGTCAGACTTAATCTTCCTGTATGAAGGGAATCAACCGGCTTGGACTCGAACCCAGGGCCTCATGAATGAGAGGCTAGCACCCTACCACTGAGCTGCGAACTTCCTCTTACTCAGGTTAATTTCGTCGCCATGTATTCTCGCTGTACTGCTAGCGAACTAAAGACGTGCCGTGCACAGGATATTTGCATCATCTCGAGGGCTGGAATTTAGTCTGCGGACTAATTCTCTGAGTACTACAGGGACACCTCAGTCCCGTCTCAAAAAAATCTCTGGGCTACAATAGTATCAACATTTTTTGAGCTAGAGGACCACCGGGATTCTCTTGGAACACCAGCCAAGCATTACATCGACACGTTTTGATAGTCTTAGTTTCTTAGACAGACGCAAACAACACAATTGACAAGGTTAGATCAAATTTGAACAACCATTAATGTGCTGAAGGCTCATAGGATTTTGAGGTGCAAAGGTATCCTGTCGAGATGCAGTGGACGGTGCCTAGGCCTGTCTTCCTAACATCGCCTGTCCACACGTTGTGCTGCGTGAGAATTGGACGGTGTGGATCATCGCTGTGGACGCTGTTGGAGGATCTGCAGCTGCGCGACTTCAAGGCACAATCGCCAAAAAATTCCGCTCAGAAAACCTAGGCACATCGTGAGCGATGTGACCTACTTTCGCCGGAATTTATTTTTGGATGCGGAAAGTAGAATGACATTATGCTAAAAATACAAGACAGATCTCACGGGGCTCAGTTTTGCACGTTTATTCAAATAGTATTGTACTATATGGAAATAAATCAATGCAGAAATTCAGGCTTACTTTTTGATGATTGTCCAACTGAAAAGCCTGATGAGTAATTCAGTAGAAAGGCGATAATTTTTCAAGTGACACGGAAAGGATAGTCCTCTCACTTGTTTAAAACAGGTCGTTTACAGTACTCAAAATCCCCTGAAGGCTGGCGGATAGTTGGTTCTAAAAACTGAACATTCAATACATCTTCAGCCAACTGTTCTGTTCTCGTTTTCGTACCAACTCAGCCATCGCTTCCCTCACGAGCGCCGCAACTTCCAGTTCGAGCATACTCCTTTCATCTTCAAGTGCTTCGTCAAAGAAGAATAATTAAGCTCAATGAGAGCATTTAATTCGCCGGAACTTGGGACAACTTCCAGTTTATATCAAGTCTGACGAGAGCCAAACGCCTCAAAAGTTTCGCTCTTACATTCGAGAGGACCACAAAGTTCTGAGTATCCTTTGAAGAACTTTCTCCAAGAAAAAGTTCTACCGCATAATTTATCAACTCTTGCATTAAATCGGTCCTGATAATTTAGCGAAGATTCAAACTTGCCTCAAAGCTTGTTTTTTTAAGAAGAAGAAAAAGAAAGTTCTTGCAGAAATTTTGTACGTTGGGCGACGGACAAAAGTGGTGAGCTCACAGAGGGAGTCAGGCATCGTATGTATTTCATCTGTTGCGTGCAGTTCAGTTTTGAAAATTCGTGGGCCATTTTGACGATTCCAATTTTTACGAGAATTCTTTTTCAGTAAATATCAAGAACATACATGTGCTTTAGTTGAATACTTTTTCACGAGATTTTTCTATCACGATAATTTTTTTTCAGTAAATTTTAGGGAGAGTCATGTTCTTCACTCTAATACTGTTTTTTATCACAAACGAGACAGAGAAATACTCCTAGAATCTAACTTCACAGCGGACATATCAAATCCACAAAGGAAAGTATCAAAATGACGTCGATAATACATACGTAGCAAGGGCAGATTTTTGACCAGTGATATAACAAATTTGGGGCCATACTTTACCCTCTTGGCTCTGATATGCTTTCAAGATTTCAGTGCGCACACTGTCCCGAGTAGATATTATTCTCGCTTCATAATTTCCTCTTAATTAAAGACATTAATTCCTTCACGAATGACCTCGCGAAGGCCAGCGGTTCATTCACACGGTCCGTGTAACCGACAGTAACCGTGAGAATGCAACAACCACGGCCACGAGATATCTCGGGACAGTTCGTTAAGGGTTTTAATCCATTCACAGTTAGGTTCAGAAAACATCAAGGTACCCTTAAACCTAATGATTAACGCTAGCATGGTTACCATGTCAAATGGAAATTTAGAATCCCAACTTAGCTTAAAAATAAGCATATTTTTTCCGTTGATTCCGAACACATTTCAAGAGTTTGATTTAAAAATGGGCCCTCAAGTACAATGTTGCACTTACTAGAGATAAGGTGTACTTCTGAAAAACATAAAAATTCTGATACTAGGAACTAAATTTTTCATAACATAGTTTCCAAACAATAATGGAGCGTTGATGAGATAAATGTATTAGGGCTATTTTTCTTCGCATAAAGAATTTTATTGACTAATGATGTGACGAGAAAACGAGAAAAACAGTTTTTGTCCGTGTGATTTTCGTACGGGAGTAGTAGTGACAGATTCCCTATTTTCACATGCGTGGGTAAATTTTGTGAGAACATGTACGAGGTATCCACGAAGGGTACACCCATTAACATGAAATGCTAAAAATATTACATATATCTACGAAACTGATTAACCATAAAAGAGTTCAATTACAATAGCAAGATGTGATACAAGAATACGGCATCACAGCAACACAATATTATTAATTTGAAAGTCGAAGTGCGCATTCTTCATCTTGCAAGGAGCCCCTGTCTGCTCCTCCCATCCCAGCATCTACGATCCAGGAACAAGAAGTCGCCCAAAACTCCATCGCCTACGAACATCCAGAGCTGACACTGTGTCTTCAGTCACCACCATCGCGGCCTGAGTTTTCCAAGCTTACCCCAGTCGCGAACAGTACGCAAGCCAAAGACGCCACGGAAAATGATTTGGGGCTCCGAAAAGCAGCGGGCACAGCCAACCAGGTCGTCTGTCGCGGAGCAGAGCGCAAGGGGAGAAGGCAGGCTCAAAAACAAGCATGTTTTGCTGCGATGGTTGGAGGTCGAGCGCTCAAACTCGGGCGTACTTGGACGGCAAAAATGCCCTGTTTTGGGAGCATGATGGATCTGGCGAGTCTTTCGTGAAGTTGCGCCACCCTTCACAAGAGGTGATGCAGCTCGTACTATTAAACAGACTGGAGGCAAGCGCAGAATTTTACCGAATTGAGACTGTGTACATAGAATAAATCGTACTGGGAAGTTGAGCTAGAGGCAATGGGGAGGGATGCTCTAGGGAGAAGCGATTAGAATAGAGAATATTATGTATCCAATTGTATAATTTATGGTGTAAGACTCATTTAGAGATACGCGTAAATTCCCAACAAGGAGAATGCAGAAGAGTTCATTCATTTCTGATTACTTTATTTGCAAAAACTGTGCCAAGAAATGCGGATACTTGACGTATGCAATTTTTCAACACCAAAATGTTGCGAAAATTTGTTGTATTTTTTCTTCACGCAAATATAATCGAAGTGTTTCATTTAGAGAGAAATTTAGTCAAAACGACACACCGCCGCAATCTCGCACATGACTAGCGACGCCGAGCTTTTGGGTTAGAAAATTGCACCACATGAACTAAACTTTTTCTTGAAATATCGTAACTCACGGATAAATTTGCGCTCGTTCCTCTAACTGAGAACCCAATTTACCGAAAATTAGGTATAACAACAACAACAACAACATTGATAACGCTGAGTCTAACATTGCTGAATGGAAATATACTTGCTTTCTGCTTCGGGCTGTGAGACCAGCGGGACCTTTGAGGCCCTGCGAACTGATTTTGAGGTTCTGGGAAGATATTTTGAGGTTCTGCGAAGATATTTTGAGGTTCTGGGAAGATATTTTGAGGTTCTGGGAAGATATTTCAAGGTTCTGCGAACAGATTTGAAGCTTACAGCGAAGGGTGCGGTAGATGCGTGGAAACAGCCTCTCCTAGCTTTTAAAAGCTGAGTTTTTGAGCTCAGGGCGGATGAAAAGATACTAGCAGCGTAGTCGACTCGTACGTCCGAGGTATGTTAAGTTCGCGTGCGCACCGTATTTGCCTTACTGTCTACTTCGTTCCTGTGCATACTGCAATCACACACTTGCCTACTGTATTCCCATGTATCCTGTTTCCATATTTATACTGTATTCATATTTATAGTGCATTCACATATATCTGTATTTGCAGTTATATAGATATGTATTGCAGTCATACACATATATACTGCATTCATTAAAATATGCACTGCAGTGGTTAAAATGTGCACTGCATTCATACAAAAATGTACATATAGTGCATTTATACAAATATATATATACAACATTCATACAAATATACATATGCAGCATTCATACAATTGTACAGATACAGACCTCACACAAATGTATATATAAACTGCATTCATACAAATGTACACCTATAGCATTCATACAAATGTACATCTACAGCATTCATACAAACACACATCTACAGCATTCATAAAAATGTATATATACAGCATTCATGCAAATTTACATTACATTCACGGTCATATTGCATTCACACGTACACTAGATTCATATGTACATTACATACACATGTACACTGCATTCACATGAACACTGCATTTACATGTGCACTGCATTCACACATACACTGCATTCACATTTGCACTACATATACATGTGTGCTACATACACATGTGTATTACATTCACATGTACACTGCATTCACATGAGTACTACATTCACATGTACAGTGTCTTCACATGAGTACTACATTCACATGTACAATGCATTCAGATGAGTACTACGTTCATATGTACACTGCATTCACGTGTGTACTATATTCACATGTATACTGCATTCACATTACTACATTCACATGTACACTGCTTCCACATGAGTACTACATACATTCACATGTACAGTGCCTTCACATAAGTACTACACTCACATGAGCACTAAATTCATACGGACACTGCATTCTCATGTACACTGCATTCTCATGTACACTGCATTCACATGAGTATTACATTCATATGAACATTGCATTCACATGTACACCGCATTCACATGTGTACTATATTCACATGTACACTGCAATAACACACGTACAGTGCGTCCATACAGTGCATTACGGACAACTTTCGCGCGGTTTATGACTTCCGGCATTAACAGCGTTTGGTGCCCTGAGTTCTGGTGGGTGGTTGCACTTCATTTGTGGATTACTGAAAGTTAGCAGCATTTGTTGGATTCTTTGTTCGCTCGTGGGCTTGAAATGACATTTGCGTTAATAAGAAGATTTTCAAACGCTGAGTATGTGAGAAGTGATCAATGCTATTTAGTTTTGAACTGAATTGCGATTTCGAAATTGGACCAATGCTTTGAAAACTTGATCTTCTTAAATTTTGAATTTTTCATATATCTTGATGACCTGAACTTGCGAAAAACAATAATGTAATTTGAAGTGCACCTGAGACAAGGAGTTGAGGAATTAAAAAATCTAGGAATTCAAGAAATCTAGGAATTCAATCCAGAGGTGTACTAGTCAACCTGGAGCTCTGTTGTCACTCTAATCTCCACACTATCGATACCTCGGAAATAGTTCGGGACTCGCCCCTGGCTCTTCTGGAGTGCCGCCTGCTTAGGAATACCGTGTCTGATATTGCTTTCTCAAGGGAAGCACTCCGCCCTGGTGACTGAACCCGGGACCTCGTCACCTAAAGGCAAGTAAGCTACCACTTGCGCTACTGAGCCACACACATGACAGCTATTATTATGAATACGTTATGTAGTCATCTAAAGTAGCCTAAGTGCCTTTCCACATGTTATTTTACATTCCATTCCTATTAACGACCATTTTTGCTATATCGTAATGGTATTCTTCAATTTTGTGCTTTTAATGCCTTAACACCAAACGTGGAAAGCCTTTAAGTAAAATTCATTTGAGTTCTTCACTTGAATATATAACATAGAGGGCTTTTAAACATTAGGAAAAATATTTTACTGATCAGAAATTCCAACTGCAAATTGACAAATCCACTAGAGACAGTTTTCTGAGAAGTACTTTATCCATATTCATGTTTATTCTCTATCCCGCGCTTCCCACGCATTCAGCCACATGATAAAGTTATGCCTTTCATAAACATATGGAAATATTTATTATAATTTTAAATGTTTACAAGTTAAAAATAGTTAGAGACGAATCGTCTCACCAAACACTGAACACTACAAGCTAGATGCAGAGATGGAGAGCAGAGGGCACTCGAAGCACGAGCACAGCCTCCATTTTGGCTCTGGTGAGTGGGATTCCATCTCCCACACGCGATGAAACGTTTTCTGGATCTCAAATGGGACCATTTGGTGTACCTATTTCCTATTTTACACGTCAAACGTGCGAGAGTACTTACCTAGTTTTATTACCCCGTTTTCCTTAACATTTTACTACTTCAGAGTTATATTGCCTAGTTATATTACCTCGTTTTCCAAAACACTTCACCACTACAGAGTTATATTGCCTAGTTATATTACCTCGTTTTCCAGAACATTTCACCACTGCAGAGTAATATTACCTAGTTATATTACCTCGTTTACCAGATCATTCCACGACTACAGAGTTCACTGCCCGACACTACTTCGTGGCACGATTTGATCAAGTGTCCATCAACTGCGGGGCCTGAAACGCGCAAACATCATTGACGACTTTCAGTCGTGGATAATTCGAGCCGTATAAATATCAAAGCATGGAGCCAAGTTGATCAAACCCTGCGTAAGTCTTAAGCAATGTTTTAATTCGGAGTCTCTCTTTGAAGCGAACATTAAGGCAGCGTGCGAGTTAGATTCTGTCGCAGCAAACTTGCCGAGAGTGAACGTTAAATAATGAGACCCCAGAAGTTTGGCTCCCAACAGCCTCGAGCACGGAATATTTCGGGCTGATTTTCTGAAGTAGTACGCTTGTGGATTGCATCTGCCCGTCTGTCAGCGAGGGCTGCTGGTTGTTAAAAAGCGCAAAACGACGGCCAAAAGTGAAACTGAGTTCAGCCAAAATTAGGTTGCTGCGGTGGCAATGCGCTGTATGGATATTATGAGGAATGAAACTTCAAGCAGGCAGAGAATTGAGTACGTTCAAAATACGAGCGGAGCATCGTCCGAAAATCAATTCATGATTTTTCGTTCTGTGACGCCGGAACCTTGGGAGGAAAGTTTGTTAACTACAGGCCGCTTGGCTCCCAGATTTTCGAGGTCCGAGGAGGACTTTTTTAAATAATACAGCGGCGGGACAGAAGAAAGAGCTTAACTTGGGGTCCCCTTAAATTGGAAGATGGGTTAGCCAGGGAGCTAACAAGGTGATTTTAAGTGATGAACAGCCTGCGTCATCATCTACATTAATGTAAGGATTGGTGGTAGTAGTGTGGGTTGAAGGGCTGCTGTGACTCGGACTACATTGCACCAAAAGAGAAGGGACAATTTAGTACGGACTGCCGAGAACGAGGAATCCACGCACACGGTGTGCTCCCACACAGGATTCCTAGTGCATGGAAACAGAAATACCAAGTTAAAACTAAAGAGGTAGAGAAGAAGGTGTGAAAATTGAAAAAAAACAAAGTGGAAACGATAAATAAAAGTCCTAAAGGTCTATCTACCGCTAAGATAACCTAACAGGGACTGCCCTCACGGAGAACACTAGTCCCCACAGCATAAGAGAGACAAACCAAACTAAGTTATCCCCATTGCAAAATACAACAAAATTTCTTGAATGCTGCAAGCGTGAAGAAAGGTTGGAAAGCGCTACTTCAGGTGGTAACGTTCCGCCGGAAAATTCTTCCAACGTTTGCGTAATGTTTCGGGTCATGCTGAACGTTTTTCCAATCATTAAACGTCACTAGATTTGAGTAGTTTTTCGAAATAATGTCAGAATGTTCGTTCAGATATTAACTTATTAACTAAGTACAGTAGAATTTAATGAACCGAAGTAATCCTCACAAATTGTGAATTGGATAATTTTTTTTCGAATTTCGTGAGATAAGCTACAAGGACAAGAGATTAATCGCCTATTGCTTTTTGAGCCTCACTTGTTAACTATGTTCATGTATAAGTTTTCAAAACTTTGGACCTAGATCTAGTTGTATGCAAGTACTGGACAGGCCTCAGTTTTCATTCAGAGCTGGCAAGGTATAGCGTTGTTTCTCAGTTGCTCCGAAAGCTGCTCAATTGCTCCCAAGGGGCGCACCTCCTGGTTACGTGAAATACCTTGCCTGAGCCGGGATCGAACCCTGAACGTCCCGGCTGCGAGGCCATCACGCTCACCAGTACGTCACGACAAAATTGTTGTCGGGAGAAAATTTTAACCGATAGGGATCGCTGTCGTGTATATAAATTGCTGACCAGGATCGCGTTGTATCAAATCAAGGATAGAACTATTGTGACTAATGTTTCACAGCAAGCTTTTCGTAGGAAGCTTCACGTAATGGATATATGAAGCCAAGTGGTTGATAAATAGCTGATTTTAACCCCTGCATACAAAACCACTCGTTTAAACTGGGCCAAAGCACTGATACATTGGACTGCAGAGGAGTAGAGAAGTGTCACGTGGTCAGAGAAATCACGATTCTGTCTCTATACCAATAATTCAAACCGTTGTGTCCATATAAGAGCACATGAAGCCTCATGAACTTAACAAAAAACCTGCAGGACCCCAAAGAACAACGAGTTAGACGTCGAAACGATCGTTCCCGTACTGGGGCCGCACAAACTGAAGAGTGGTTTAAAATCGACCAGGTGTAGATTAGGGCACTTGTAGACTCGATGCCGCGCAGAATTGCCTCCATTATTTGTGTTCGGGGATGTCCTACACCATTTCAGTAGTAGGTGACTAATTTCTATTAGTCATCTATTAACTACCCGCTTTGAGTTTGTTGAGAAGTGTCTTGCAATTAATTTGCTTTATTAGTTAATTAACACGCCACTTGCCTGGGCTGGCAACAACCCGCCAGTTGCCTGGGCTGGCAACAACCCGCCAGGTGCCAGGGGTGGGAATCGCCCACCCGTTGCCAGGGCTGGAAAGAACAATCCAGTTGCCAGGGCTGGTAACAACACCCCAGTTGCCTGGGATGGGAACAACCCGCCAGTTGCCAAGGCTGGAAACAACACCTCAGTTGCCAGGGCTGGCAACAACCCACCAGTTGCCAGGGCTGTACACGCCAGTTGCCAGGGCTGGCAACAACACTCCAGTTGCCGGGGCTGCACCAGAGCGCTAGCCACTATCTTACAGCGCCCTCCGCCGGTCTTCTGGCGGCCCTGGACAAAACAAAGGAAAATTTAGTGGCTGTAATTCCCCAGGAAATTGTCCTATTTCCTCAGGCGCACCATCGCTGCTGGCAATCGCTACTGGCAATCGCTGCTGGCAATCGCTGCTGGCAATCGCTTCTGGCAATCGCTTCTGGCAGTCGCTTCTGGCAGTCGCTTCTGGCAGTCACTGAAAGCAGTCGCTTCTGGCAGTCGCATCTGGCAATCGCTCCTGGCAATCGCTCCTGGCAGTCGCTTCTGGCAGTCGCTTCTGGCAATCGCTTCTGGCAATCGCTTCTGGCAGTCGCTTCTGGCAATCGCTTCTGGCAGTCGCTTTAGGCAATCGTTGATGGCAATTGCGTATGGCAATTACTTCTCTAGCAAAAGCTGCTGGCAACCACTGCTGGCATACTCTTATTTTTTCCGTGATTTTTTTCCCGAGAATGTAATACAAATCCGTAAAGGTACAACTGTAATTCCTTGTTCGCGATTCGGAACGTTCAGGAACGTGAAAGCACATGCACAAGGGACTGAAATTTCGATCTCGGAAATAGAAGCTTCCAGGTTCTCATCACACAAGGTTTGAAGCGAGCCCTCACTTCTCTGAGATCGCACATTAAATGAAGATGGAATCCTGCAATCAAAATCCATTTCACTACTAGTTTTTGTCCGCTTTCAAATTTTGATCCCGAGCAACATTTAGA
Organism: Orchestia grillus; assembly: GCA_014899125.1. NCBI lineage: Eukaryota > Metazoa > Arthropoda > Malacostraca > Amphipoda > Talitridae > Orchestia > Orchestia grillus. The sequence goes on along the minus strand of VOMN01106298.1, from coordinate 36 downwards.
GTGCATCAGACGTTATAATACACCGGGGGATTTAGG
>VOMN01106296.1:0-39778 GCA_014899125.1 Orchestia grillus | reverse complement strand
ACGAAGATTTCGCCCGTCACCGCGACGCTTTGATCGACCGTCGTCTCGAGAAGCCCAAGAAGATGGCGACGCTGAGCATGCAGTGGTGGACGGAGATCATGTGCAACCAATTCAACTTCGACAGGGACAACATCGAGGTCGAGTGCCTTAGGAGTGTCACCAAACAGGAGCTCGTCGATCACTACCTGGTGAGAGTCGACAGTGCAGAGATCAATCGCCCTTGTCCCATTAGAAAGTAGCGCAGTTATTCAGAGCAAATCCCATTAGCACCCGCCTGATGGGCCATCTTAACTCCCGCTCAAGCCTCCAATGGCTCGACTAGATCCAACTGGCCTCCGGGTCCTCCCGCTCACTAATCGTTCAGGTAAGCTTACCCAGTCTCTTGTAGAAAACTTAGATGATTTCAGTGTTTTTCAATTAGCTCATCTTTATTTCCCGTGCTTAATAGAAGCTAAATTATTACCCACGACGTCGCGCTCACATTTCCAGTGTCTATGAAAAATTTCTCATGTTTATTTTACTTGGATTAAAAATTCAATAACCCATGGCTTAGATAATAAGAGGGCACGTGAGCTTTGAAAGCAAAAAGCCACTGAACAGAGATATACCTGTCACGACATAATCCTAAAGCAGCCACCACACCAGCTCTACCCCCAGCCATGGCACAATGTTAATGCAGCGCCTCTTCTCNCGCCTCTTCTCCAGAACTACCTGGCAGCGGGGGGCAAGGAGCGCGCCAAGCTGTCAGTGCAGGTGTTGTCCCGTGCTGCGGGAGGCGCTGGGAGCGAGGCCCCTTCCGTGTCGCCCCCTGCTGACGCCGATCTCGCCCCCCCTCCCTCTCTGCCTCAGGTCAGGCCTGTGCGGTAACCCTCAGTGCGTTGCGGTGTTTGTTGTGCTATGGGGCGTGTGTTGCCGTGTTTGTTGTGCTGTTGGCTGCGTGTTGCGGTGTTGATTGGGTTATGGGGTGCGTGTTGCTGTGTTGATTGGACTACGGGGTGCGTGTGTGTTTGTTGTGTTATGAGGTGCGTGTTGCTGTGTTTGTTGTACTATGGGGTGCGTGTTGCTGTATTTGTTGTGTTATGAGGTGCGTGTTGCTGTGTTTGTTGTGCTATGGGGTGCGTGTTGCTGTGTTTGTTGTGTTGCTGTTTTGATTTTGAGACGAGTGTTTTGATTTTGTTGTGTGGTGTGTATGTTTTTTGTGTAGTGATGCTATCTGTGTAGTGGGCTCTGCATCTTGGTGCTGCCTGTGTAATGGGTTGTGCATCGGGGTGGTGTTTGGGTTGCTGGGGCTGTGCATTGTTGTATTCATTGTATTTCTGGGCCTTTGCATTGTTTTTATCCGCAGTGCAAATTCATGCTTTACATTCACTTTGAAAGAACATCGTTGAAATTGTTTCCGTTAGAATTTAAATTCACAAAGAGACCGTTAAATTTGGTAAGGTAATATCAAATTGAACACTGCTGCAGTAGTGAGAACTGCTTGGATTCCCTTAAAAATTATCCCACGAATTGTCTCCTAGTCTTAATCTCTGCACAATTAATCGTGATCTCTAACTTGCAACTAGTTTTTATCTCTGGCTAGTGACTGCCTCGATCTCTGACTAGTCTTTAGTCTTCATCTGTGTCTGATGGCTAATCTTAACCTCTGACTTCAGGAAAGTCGTCTTTCTTCAGTCGAATACTTGTTTATTAAAAACTTCAAAGCAAAGATAACCGCAGGCAATGGAAACAGTTTATTTTATTAGAAATTTGTGACAGGAACCATTTTCGATAAGAAAATTAAAAACATAATGCCCGATCTAAAGATTTCGGAGGCCAGCACCATCCTCAGTAAGTGAATTCTGAGACAATTTCTACCTTGTGCAGCCCGAGCGCATAAGTTCAGTGAGTGCCTTCAAGGGGAACATGTCGCTCTTCCCTCTGCTGCAGCCCTACCAGCCGCCCGCCTCTGCCCCAGACTCCAAGGCCAAACTCTAGTGAATCTAGACATCTGTTAGTATTACGTCCTGTCCTGTTCGTGTTAACCCCACCACGCGTTGTGCGTAGGTTCCACCACCGTATGATGTGCACAGTGCTTGCGTTTTGTGTTCCTGTACTCTCTCTTCCTATCATTTGGTCCCTCATGGAAAACTGGAGAGTGGATTGAGAGCAGTTCTTTGCTTGTATACATAAAGATGGGGCGTAATTTTATTGATGAAAGTCGTTCATTGTAAACCAAATTACAAGGCAGGCACAAACATCGAGTTTCGGTAAAATTATTTACTTAAAATAGAGCTTTCGAGGGATAGCTACGCTCATCATCGATATCTGAGAAAATAAGGTGTTGATTCTATTTGAGGACACAACTAACCTAGCACCCGCCCATATCACCGAGAATCGGGAGGCTATGGCGAGAGACAATTCGTTCATTGGCGCTAACGTTGCAGTATATCAGAGTTTCAGTTGGTTAGGTAGTTTTGTTAGCCACAGTTAGTGGCTTTTTTGGGATTAGGTCACTAAGTAGTGAGGATGTATCGTTGGGTACAGCAATCTGCGCTGTTCACTCCTGAAGCCTCAAACTTCTGTTATTCTCTCTCGCATTGCCCGCATTGCAAAGAGAGAAAATGAATGAAACTTTATCTCATCGACATCGTGTCAAAAAAAGGTAACTTCATTCCAATCAAGTTGAGTTACAAGTTTTTGAGCTTTAAATGCTTTGCAATTACGGAGGGCACCTGAGTGCAGGGAAGAAGGCAAAGTTTAATCAGTCTTTCCCAGGAGAACCACTCCATGACCCCGTGGAAGATGGTTAACTGTTTTCTTACGCAACATTTGAATGAAGAATATTTCTCTCCAACCCTCGTACTGGCCAAATTAAATTGCTGCTCTTTTGAAAGCAAACTATCCCGTATTCATGTAAATTTGTTTAATGTACAACTCTCTTTGTAGAAAATTGGCGCGTTGTCATTTTACACATCACTGTGCTTGTCACAGCGTGTCAAAGCCGCCGAGTGATCTGTGGTAGAACAGAATTAGCCATTTGTGACGACCTGAGGTAGTTTGTAAGAACATTAAAGATTTAGCTTCCTGTCTCTTATTATTCGTTAGTTCAGAATCCCTTTCCAGTTCGTCATTAACTCTTTAAATTATATTTCCGTACATTGAGCGCTTGTCACCAGAATGCATCGAGTTTACCTGGGTGTATACTGCATGTTTTGTAGCTACTAATATAATTTTTGATTTTATTTATAGATGTGTCACTTGGTTGAAACGGGCTATAATCAGTAAAGTACAACAATTTATTAAGTTTACGTTGATATTTTTGAGAACTCTGACATCCACGTGCAGTGGTCTGTTAATATGTAAACGCCTCATTACATCAGTTGTTCGGCTTCTGGTCTCCCCTGAAGAGGCTCAGCGCTTTGCCACACGCAACATGCTTTCCGATTTGTTCATTATTTCATTACGGAATGCAGATGCACCCTGTACATTGTATGTCGGCAGGTACACCCTACCCTGTATATTGTACGTATAGGCTGAGGCTTAACTTTTTCGTGATTTCTGTTTTGACTGTGCAGGAATTTTGCGGATATGTGTTGCCTCTATCACGATTGTCGTAATCTTTGTATCTGATTTCTTTCCCTATTCTTATTTCGATACGACGTGATATTCCCTGAATTGGTCGTGCACTCCAGCCTGGCCTGTTTTTATACGTGTAATTAATTTAGGTATCGCCTATGGCCTGAGATTGCGTTTGTGACCGCGGTATTGTTTCATCGAGTTGCACCTGAAGCTGTTCTGTGCGCCTCGAACGAGTAACTTGGGGGAGATTTCAACGCCTCCATCGTTTTTATTTGCTCACTGATTTTGTTTCCGACCCTCGGTGTGATGAAACAGTGAAGTAAAAGTAATAAGATGTATTTTTACTCGTAATTGCTGTAATTGCCTTTCTTCATACGCAGCAGCTGCGAGAATTTAACACGTGCGATCACTGCCAAGGTCAGCCACGCTCGTTTCAAGTCAGCTCCGAGGTGGCATTTGCCCTCCAGACGATCCCTTCTTCGTGTGTTGTAATTTTTGCTCGTTGCGCTTTGACGTTTTGCACTCATGTTATGTTTGTCAGACCAGCAATAGAGAACCTATTTCTGGTTTACGTGTTTCAATATTCGATGAATAATGCATCAGGTCTCGTGTTGCTGCTGCTCACAGGGTAGTAGACGCGCCGCGTAGCATTGCTCGTGCAGCGCTGAAGAGCTGGTAGAGAAAGCGAGATTTTGGATTCCTTTCCTCCTTGTTAAGCATTCCGTCTTCAGTCGGCTGTTCTTTTTAATTTCTCATTGTTAACTTACGTTTTATACTAATATAACAAATTTTGCAGACGGAGTTTGCTTCATGTGCCGTGTGTTTCTATAATTTTGAGTGAGCTCAGCTGTAGCGGAAGCGCTGAAAAGGTTTCTCCCTGTCTTTAGAGCTGAAAGATGACAGTTCTTGCCGTGCAGTCTAATTTAGATGGGTTGTAGAAGTGCATTGTAGGCAGTCTCATGCTAAGTTAAACCCCTTTTTTATATTTATTTTTTATGCCCTATATCTCGTACTGTATCACCCATGTCTGTGAATCTTCGATCTGCACTTGTTTTGTCTCTTGTACTTCTTTTTGAGATGCCTTTTGCTGTCCCTGGTAACACTTCTCTCGTTTCAAGTATAGTGATATGACTCGATGTAATCTCATCCGATGTGTTGATGCCATTTATTTGAGCATTACATTTTGACAGTGTGTACAATCTGCGCTACTGACGACTCGATGTTTGAAGGAGTGTTCTCTCTATCTGCATCCGAACAAGAGGCTCAAATTCCTACGACTGCCTCCTTGTTTTCAGCACTGATTCATTTTCTATTAATTTATTTAGTTTTGAAGAATAGCTAAAGTCGCTCTGACTTCATGACGAACTTCATTTGTTGTTTTTTTCTGTGGGAGTACGTCGACAGGACGGTGACGTTTTATATGTTTGACAATAAGGGGCATTTGTGTATAGCACACCACTTGCGTGATAGTCTACTCTTCGAAACCAATATTTTTACGTAGTATATTCTCGTTCTCGAAAGAGGAAAAATTCTTTCTTTAGTTTAGAGAAGCATAATTTATTCAAAACTTATCATTCAGCTCATTCTCATGAATTATTGGCATAACGATCTCTTTGTTTCACTTTAGATCCCCGTCCATTTACATTAAATGTTCATAATAATTTGCGTGCTACCGAATAGGACATTTTTAATAAATTATTACCCATTTATGCCAGTATTGTTTTCCTAATCCACTCGTATTTGTGTGTTTAAAAATCCATGCTACTACTGCCCCAGGGCATGTTGAAGAAATTCTATTTAACCCGTCTCGCTCATCGCTACTCGGCGGTGGGGCGTCCTACTGCCGAATATTCAAGTGTAATGATAATGGATTATTTGTGTCGCTAGCTCTGAATTAACTCGGTTTTAGGAGGACTTGAGAAAAGAAGCTTTATTAATTCCAACACGTTTTACCGTTGGGCTTTCAATGCCTAACAACCGCTGGCGTGGTGAGGAATGTGTGGTTTAAGCTTCCTTTTCGGGGGAAATTACTCCCTGGTTACGTAAAATACTTTGCCTGAGCCGGGATTCGAACCCTGAGCATCCTCCGAGGCCATCACGCTAACTAGTACGCCATGGAGACCACATCACAAACTAGTTGAGGTGTATAGGTATTGCAAATTATAAATATTTGATGTTATATCTTAAATTTTGTTGAGTTCGATGATGTTCTGCTCGTTTTATTTCTTTGTATCACATATGTGAATCATACGTGTCATTTTTTAATTTTAGATACCATCTCGATACCAAGTGATTATTTGAACTTGGATGCATAGAGTACATTAAATTATCTTTTTGGTCCTATCAACTTGCGTGACTTGTACATATTTCAGGCTCTGAACACCGATAACTATTCACTTCATGCAAAACTAAATGCTATCAGAAGAAGATTTCACTTGCAATCTAGAAACTCTAAAGGAATAAGTTCGATAACTTTTTATGTGAATGATATTTTGGTCGAGCGGAGTCGACATGAAAGAAAAATAGTGTATTCCGAAACCAGTCACATACAATGAGTGACTCGAACATAAAAAAAACACGCACGACCTTAAAAGAAAGTTTGGACCTCACGCTGAGACATAAAGTTTTGATTCTTAATCACTGTTGTATAACTTTTTTTTATATAACAGTACTGAAGCCTGTATAATAGTGTCCAAAATCAGAACTTTGGTGTATAATGTTGCTTTTATTACGAAGAAAATATTTTTGCAAGAACTTTACTGGCTTGAGATAAAAAATCAATATGCGGTTGTTACATTCACGCATATGTACAGTAAATTAAAAAGGAATGAATTAAATCGTTTACTCGTTACCGTTCAAGAATATTTCCCTAAAGAAATAATTATTTGTCTCTACGAAAGTATAATATAGGCAATATAAATTTGATTCAAGTTGTTATTTACTGATGGATAAGAGGAATGCAATAAGTATGCACATATATATAGAGAAATGCATATAATTTTCAGTCCATACCATATATCGTAAACAAATAATATTTTTGGTTCATAACAGTTTAATGTATTGATACTAAAATAATTTCTTTTCATGGAAAGCCGAAATAGTAGTTTTACAAACATAGTTCTGGATAAGAATAAAATTTTAATGAAGCACGAAACATATGGTACTAAATCATGAGCAATTCGTATAGTAAGATTACAAACACATCAAGAGTTTATGGCCTCGATTCACAAGTTTTTAAAATTTCAACAATTGAAAAATATTTTTAATATGCTTATTATGTAGAATTTGTATAATTATTCAAGTATTTACTATGATATAAAATCAACTGCTTTCATTTCACCTACTCTTTGCTTCAAGTATTATTTCTGGCAACATCGCATTTGTTTTCTTCGGTCGTCCTTTGAGTTTTGAGTCGGAGCGATGTGTTTCTAGAGGTGGACAGAGATTTGTAGGAAAATAGGCCGTCGTTTAATTTGATGTGAGTTTGTTTTTACTCAATGTTTGGATATTCGTATTTATAGTGTTATTGAATATAATGATATTTGTGCTGGCGATATGTTAAGTGTGACAATGTAATTGCATGTGTCGACCTAATGGCTGGAAACGGTGTTGAAATCCTTATGAGAATTTTCAGCAATTACTTTTCAATGCATCAATAATGTCGATGTTACGAGGTATTGAAGGGTAAAATTTTTATGTAACACGATTTTTTGCGCACTGTAACGCACGGTAGAGTGCAGTTTTTCCGGTATTTTCATTAGCTTGAGGACCTCACTAGCATCATTAACCTCGTATTCAAAACTTTCAGGATAAATGTTTTAAAATTATCACATAATAGTGCTTTCGTCAGGACATGTTTTAAATTAAGAGTGTAAATTACTGGATTATCTGTTACTTCAGTGACGCATGTCATGTACCTGTGGTAGTTTAACCGATAGTTCTCCGATTGTGCGTCAATATTCTGGGTAAAAATGGGAGTATGAATGTTGACCGTGTTTTGGTTTAGCTTTGTGTAGTTTAACTTGGATATTATTCAAGACAAGAATAAAGACGGAGTTTTAATTTAATTTGTGAATTTTGTTTAGAATTCTGCAATTATAATTTCTTTTCAATAATGGAAGAGAATGCTTTTCATTTTCATCAAGATTGCTTTGAAGCGAAATATTATCCAAGACCTAATTTTAAATATACAGCAAGATTTAAAGGTTGATATTTATATCACACACGGCAACTGTAGAGTTTACAATTCATTTTCAAGCGTTCATTTTGGAGTCATTGATTTATTACAAGAAATAATTCAGTACAACACGTCAGTGGCTCTTGTAAATCCTGCTGGTTACGTTAGAGTGTAACATGCATAATTGTGGGGGTCAAAATATATTAGTTTTTGTAGTAAGACTTGCAGTACAGTAATTCTGCTAGTAGTCAGGCATTTGTTGCATTCTAACATTTACCTGAAGTTAGCATTCTGTGCCGCTCATAATATTAGTGTAAGCCTTGAGCCCTGTCATTAGTTCAAATCATTTACGCTGGCACTAAAATATGGTTTTAAAAGTTTAGAAAGTTGCAAACATTGTTATGAGTTTATAATGTAAGATGTCTTCTATTTTTGTGCTTTCACCCATTAAGATTAGGGTTTGAGTAAGGCTAGGTTTGATCTGTTTTGATAATCTGACAAAAAAATATTCCATCCCATCAGTGAAGTGTGCAAAAATGTGACCTTAATTTTTATTACTTGACATGATGACACTGTCCTTTCATGAACACTTCTAATACTTTTCCATATATGTCTTGTGCTTTGTAATTAGTTCCTACAACTTGGAGAAAAAACTCCTTTCTGGTGAAACCAACACAAAAGTTGTAGAATGCCTGGTAGACAATGCTAACTTGTAGTAAATTATTTAGCCTAGTAGCTAATGCAAAGTCATTGAGAAGATCAAGGTTAGGATAAGCAATTTTATTTCCAAAATTAATCCTTTTGTAAAGTTGCTGTAACATTGACAAGTTGATTTGATGTGACCAATTCTTCCTAATGTATTAATTTATGCAAGGTTTCATGTTCAGACTGTAATGAATGATGGTAAAAGTGCACTAAAATGTCGTGCTTTACATAAGAAGGTTCCAAAAATAAAAATTACCCAAATATTTCTTAAAATTATGTTTGCATGATTAAATATTGTTAGAGAATAGTTTGAATCTTTTCTTAATCTCTCTGTACTATGTATTTATCTTTTCAAAATTAGTTTTGGCTATTCAGAAAAAATATTTGATGAAATCAAAATGAATATTATGCACTGAGTAGCACACTGCAGCTGTTTTAAGATAGTAAATATTGAAAAATATTGACTGATTTTGTAAATTAAAAATGACTATATCTTAGTTGATTACATTTGATTAGTTTCAGGGTTGAAAAATTCCTATGACCAAACTTTGTTCTCACTTCTGCTGCCATGTTTGGCATAAAAGTATATGCCCAATTCAAACCTTGTTATATTTCATAATGAATTCTTAAATTACTTTGTACTTAAATGTGCTTTTCTCTGGTAGTGTAGCAATTTGTTGCAGTTTTGTTGCTTTCCTTGCTTTCCAGATGTTTTAAATTTTAACTTGGATGGATAATGTAGCAATTTCTTTTGATAATGAAGCGAATTCTTTCGTTTATTATGGGATTCTGTGTCAAATTGACTTTGGATTGGTCTTTCCAGATAATTTTGAACATGCCAGTGTTGCTGATAGTTTTGAGCATTTGGTAAAATTTATATACAGTGCAGGAAGTTTTACATTTGCTTTATCCCAAAAAAGATCTTAACTATTAGATGAACAAAATATTTCATTAAATATCTTATCACATTTTATGCACCGCTATAGGTTTTTATTCTAGTTTTGAATGAAATGAATGTGCAACACTAAATATATTTCAACATGTCTTTGAAAATCAGCAATTTTTGCAGAATTAATACACAAAAATTTTAAAAATGAAAGTTACAATACCATAGTAAATTTTTTATGTAATATAGGCTTCTATATTTTGTCAACTAACACCTTGCTATTGTCCACAATGATATTAATCGGTAGTGTTCTTGATACTGGTAGTTTAGTAGTATTAGCTATAGAAAAATAGGTTTTCCGTTGTATGGAATTGATTGAATGTATTTGTTTATAAGCGTCAAGTTTGTGTGTTATACTTTCAGAAAATATGGGTCATGTTGTCAATATAAGTTTCAAGTTAGTTGGTATGAAGATATTTTACTATTGACAATTGGATCACCTTGATCTGAGGATATAATTTCAAGCAATGATGACAGTGTTCACATGGAGCTCACTTTTCTTGGCATACAGGTGCTCGAATTTCAGGCCTAATGAATATGAGGGGGAGAGAAAGTTTGTTGTTGGGCACTTCTACACCTTCAGTTCAGTGTTGGTTTCTGTGAACTTATGGGCCCACATTTTTAACTAAATTTTAGCAGGCAAAAATTTTTAACTATGCTCTGTTCTTTAATATTTAAAGGGCTTTTTGTTATATGAAAGTGTAGCTTTCCTTTTTGGGTCTAGACTGCAATTCTTTTGCATAAACAATTCAGCAACTCTGTGTTCTTGTTTTTACAATGCTCATTTAATGTTTCTTCATTTCAGAAAATGCCGAGCGTTTCAGTGAAGGATGTGAACCAACAGGTTTTCGTCAGGGCTTTCGCTCAATTTCTAAAGAAGTGAGTGTATTGACTGCTAGGGATATGGTATTCTAATACATTTCTATTATGTTATGCAAATATATTTGTATTTAAAATGTGTAAATTTTTATATTCCTATTCATTTTTAAGTACAAAGAATATGTTCCTTTTCCCCAAGATTTTGAGTATGCCTCTCCTAAGGAAGAGGTAATAATTACTTCTTGGAAAATCAAAACAGTGTTGTCATTAATTACTACCAGTAAATTGTGCGGCAGTGTTATGGCAATGCTTGACATTACTATAAATTTCTTTCAAATTTTAGTATGAATTCTCATTGTTCATTTATTGCATGGATTGGTTGTTCTTATAATTCCTGTCCATTTTCCAGAACTGGCCGAGTAAAGCAGCCTGAGTGGTCTGACATTGTCAAGGTGAGATGGGGAAATTCTCTTGTGGAACACATACTCTTCTAATACTGCATTGTTCTGTCTTGCTTTCATTTTAATACAAGAGCTGACATTTGTCCGGGCTTCTTTTATGGCTTATGAACATTTCTTCAATAGTCAACCTGGGATATTTTTGTACCATATCTACTTAATTTCTAATGTAACTCAGCTAATCAATATTACAAGATTTGTACTGTTGTACAATGACCTAATTTGTACTGTGTTGACAAGGGATCCAACCCTGTTGGTAATCTAGTCATGTCAATCAAACGAATGTGTTGAATGTTACAAATTTCTCAGCATATTTTTGATTCAACGCATGCGTCTCGTACTCATTGGGGGGAATCTTCAAAGAATTCTTGGGCTGCTGTCGTAAGAATCAGTGATGCTTGGTAAAGGAGTGTACGAGTTTTCACGTGAATAACTGTTGAGGGCTGTGCTCTTCAAGATATTTTTTAGTCATAATTTAGTATTTTCTGTTTCTACTTTGACTAACTTATCTATTCTCGATTGCAATGTTGAATGGAAATGTATTGAGAATTCATTCCTAGATCTACTTGCATACACAACAAGCTCACTGCATCTTGAGGCAAGTTCGTGTATCAATTGACCATTTATGCGGTCATTGAGCTTGCCGCTGAAGTACTGATAGCAAGATTTATAGATTTGAGCCGCCACTAAGTGTGCAACAACGGTGTCTTTAATCAGAAATAGCAAAATTTAGTTGATACGACGGTTATTTGATGGACTTACCCGAAGCTATTTTATGCGGCTCGATTGCTTTATGCTTTGCAAATTGTGTAGATTTCTTTCAGTACTTTCAATTCTACTGTTGCTTACAGACTGGCAAATTCAAGGAGCTTGCTCCATTTGATCCTGACTGGTACCTGGTGCGTGTTGCCGCCACTGCCCGTCACATCTACATGAGATCCCCTGTGGGCGTCGGCGCCCTCAGGAAAGTTTTCGGAGGTCAGTAGCCTGTGATACAGTAGAGGGATAGCCACGGCCAGTGCGCTGCTGACATCTAGTGCTGCAGGACACGTGTGTTCTTGAGCGCTCACGTGTTGATAATTGGTTAGCTGTTCATGTCATCTCAGCTATGCTGTTAGAAAGCTCAGGTTTGGTAGCAATAATAGTGATTGTACGAGTGAGATCTTAGGTCATATGCTATGTTCCTGGGTAGAATGAATTTTTTTACTGAATATTTAGTACCACATGTTCTATGTAGAATATAATGCATTTGAGGGCTGATGGCAAGTTTGCTAAGTAAGGATTCTTTTTTATAAAAAAGTAAGATTGTATGCCTATGTTGACTAATTTCTATAGGTATGCAGTTAGTTGGAAATAGTGTTACTAAGTGACCCGAGGTTCACCCAAGGTAGTCTAGAGTGAAACTTTTGTTGCAGTCAGTAGTCGTTAGAATCTGCTTCCCTCTAAAATTTGCATTGTAATATGTGGTGAAAGAAATGGTGAAAGCTAAAATGTGGCCTACAAAATCTTGAACGATATTTTGAACTAGCCAGTTTTCCTTACTGAAAGTTCCTGAAGTTAAGTCAATGGTACTGAATCCAAATGCAGAAACCTTTGTTTTTTTTTACTTAACAATACGTGTTTGCAGGTCGGGAGCGACGCGGTACGAAGCCTAGCCACTTCTGCAAGGGCTCAGGCTCTGTGGCCCGCAAGACTTTGCAAACCCTCGAAACCCTGAAGTTGGTCGAGAAGACTGCCAGCGGCGGTCGCGCCCTCACCTCTCAGGGACAGAGAGATCTTGACAGAATTGCCGCGCAGGTAGTCTTTGGCTCCTCTAGAAACAGGGCTCGAGTTTTTAACATACGTGAATTTGTAACATTTTGTGTACAATTAGGCTTTGTACGTTGTATATGCATGTGAAGAACTTAGTCAAAAGCTAATCACGGTTGGTATCTAATAAAATAATACATCTCGTCTCTCATAACATTTGGAATGTCGCAGTTAAAGAATACAAGGTTCATGATTTCCACTGAAAACACTGTTTCGCATGCATATTGTTGGAACTTGGGTTCCGTTTGTACGCAACTTGACTTCCAGTCGCAACTTCCAGCACCCCACGGGGCATTGTAAGGTTACCTCATCTATAGCCAGGCCCTCAAGACGTTCATGCTTTCTTCGTGCTCACTTTACTTCTATCTAGTGTCATGCCTTCTTCGCTGATTATTCTTAACCTTTTTTCTCTTCTTTCCTAACTTGTTTCTATGGGCAAGGCATCCTGCATGAATTCCACGTTATCTTAGGGCTCTACTACATGGTCTTTTATTCGCTCTTAAAATGATCTCGTTGGTCCCATTTCATCTGGATATGGAGCTTTAAACTAATAAAATTAAGTAAATCAGAAATATTCTTGAGCAACGCTTCATTACATTTATATGCTTTCAGACGCAAATATTTTTTGTTAATAATTACTATAGAGCACACGTGTTAGAATTCATTCATTTGTGATCCTGCGTATCTCAGCCATCGTTCCAGTAAAATAATAGTTCATATCTAGTTGATAGAAATTGGCTAACTCAAGTGCTGATAATTCTTAGGCACAAATAGTAAGCATTACGCGAAAACTAGATTGTTGTGGCCAGTTAATTGTATTTCTTAATGCGAGTGAGAGATCACTTGGTTTGACAAGTTAATTAGTATTAGTATGTAAAAATTTATCGAGACGAGTTTTGTCGAGAAAAATTAGTTGATTATTCTTAGCGTTGACAGGAAATTTATGTGTAGTGGCGCAAATTGAGCGCTTGTCAAATGTTATACGCTTTCTAGTATATTTTGAAGGACAAGAATGTTAGGTTTTGTTCAACGACTGGCAGTATGGAAGCCATTTCAAGGGACAGTGCGATGGACTACCGATGAGTGCATGGCATCGAGTCTACCACTTTCTCTATCATGGCAACGAATTTTTTTATAATCAGACGAGAGTTATGTTAACTCCAGAGTAATGGAGCATAATTTCACCTAGAGGAGACTGTTTTATTAAAAGAAATTGTAAATTACCAACCAGAAAATTGCTATTTTTTGTGCAGATCAAGCGCTCCAAACGGGCATCGAAGGGCAAGAAACCTAAGGTGATCAAGATCTCGGCTGCGAAGCCCAGCAAGCCCAAGAGCGATACTCCCAAGGCTGAGAAGAGCGGCGATAAGGGCAAAAAAGCCCCCAAGCAGCCAGCGAAACAGCAGAAACAGAAACCCAAAAAGTAAAATGGATGATGCTGATTGCTGAAATATTAGTTTACTTGCCCTTTGACGTTAATATTGTACCGAAATGCTGGTCCTGAGGTCTCTCCTAAACTGCGGTGATCTTAGCAACGATGACCTCATGAAACAACTCTTATGTAGTTTGGCACTCAGTTGTGCGAGCAGTCGCTCACGTTCTCTGTGGAAAAAATTTAAGAAAACCTAAATGACTACAAATCTTTTGTATTTTGTATTCAACACTGAAAGTACGGATGATTTTGTAGAAAAATTGATCGTAGGCCTTCATGAATACGATAAGATCACTTTGTCATTTATACTCCTGTGCTTTGTACCAGTGATTCTAGGAAGAAAAGTCTACTACCAAAAGCTGCTGTCCTAATGTATAGGGATTGTGAAGAATTGACCGCTTAAATGGCGTACACTATTGGGAATATGCACAGATTGCTTTACAATCTAAATCAAATGCGTTTGAACAGAACCAAGCTAGTAGGAATGAACTAAACCTGACCCCAAAAGGCTATCTTTAGGACCGCGCTGAAACAAAACGACTTGTACCGGGTACTTTAGGTAGCAACAATACTCCAAATAGGACATAAAAAATCGGAGGATTAAACCACTGAACGCGTGAGGAACTTTGAAATCTATTAATTGGTTTGTACTCGAGCTTTTAGTGTATATTTTTTACACGAATCGGCTGCATATCGACTGCCTATCACGTGACTGATTTCACACAAATTTCTCGTACACTTGTTACATATAACTAAATATAGCTTTAAAAACTCATCGGGGTTATATAGACTAGAACCGCTACATCAAGAATGTTTTCTTCGTGTGCACCCTGCACTTGCACGCTTACGAGTGGGAAGCCCAAGTGGCAATGTTTATTAACACTTTAAGCGCGACGTGTCCCACATGTGGTCACGCGATCATCTAACCTAACGTAACCAAAGGGCCAACACATAGGAATACAAATTTGTAAGTGTTCATGAAAATTGTGTTCATTATTTGAATAAGCTAGTTTAGATTAGAAGGAAAATGAATAGCCTAACCAAATTTGTGAAAACAAAATCCTTCATTTTTACATCCGCAACGGAAATAATTGCCAACATGAAATTTACCTGTGTGGAGAACCGCACTTAAAGTGTTAATGTACCAATGATAAAACCGTAACATTCTTGTTATATTTACACCTCTGTTTTGAATTATTGATGTCTCATTGCGTTGTAGTCTGCCGTTGTCTCACCCATTTATATTCACACGCACATGAATTCAAGTTACAATTCTTTTCTATTATCTGCTATAATGGTATCAGCACTATACTGAAGCAACGGTTCGTAATACTTCGCAAAGATCAGATGGTGGAAAACTATTGCTATTTTCATGTACCACAACTCTACTTCAAGTTATTGTATAGTTTCACATGGGCATTTAGTCTCGTATTCAACTCGATTTTCTGTTTATGGTTATTACAAATCCGTTCAAGTTTCATTGTAATATAATTCAAATTATTGATACTGCGTTTTGTATCATTCTCAATTAATTTTTTTTGTTACAGCCTATCTGTCAAGTGTAATTCTCTGAATTTAATCAGGATTATACAAAGGGTCCTACGATAATTTGGTTAAAATTTGATCCACCACGTCGCGCTGCATGATAGGTCAGTAAATTAACCAGCATTACTAGAAATCTCAACGTGAAGTTTACGTTTACTTCCGAAGTCGTAGTCCTGAAGATTAAAAAACCGACGTGACCCATACTTTGTATGTGACGGATTTCGGAATTAACAATTTTTTTATATACAGTCGAAGTAACCCAGCATTGTTGTTCAGGATATGTCAACTTCCATGGCATTCGATAGTCAAATTCAACTGACCAAACCTTACTACATGTTAGGATGCGTTGTACCTTCATCATTCAAAAGAAACGGTCTTGGACCCATAAATTCTCATACATCATGCGGTCGATTATTTTCACTGGTTGTGATTATACGCCATCGCAGACTTTTTTTCTACGTCTTTATCAAATCGTGGATTTTTTAAAATTTAGGAATGCGATCTAGGAACTAAATGTAGAGTTGTTTTACTGCATTTATGTCATGAATTTAAATGCATATATTTTTCATTGGAGGCTATTATTTAGGCAAGTGAACATATAATTACTGTACATTTTTGTATTTATGATCGAGAAGGTTTAAAATCTTTAAGCTCACTACAAAAAATATTGTTGGTCGAAGATGACTGCTTGGAAAATGTAAAATTTCTGAGATGAACTATATTTATTCGTTTATTCTCGTTATTCGTTAACTCGTTTAGATTTATTTCTCTTCTCATTATTAATTATTGGACTTTGATTTAGTCAGGGAAATTAGTAGAACTCTGCATACGTAAAATTCGTTTATTGCAAACTAGAGTGATGAATAGTAGATCTCCTTTTATTAGGTTGTATTCTATGAAAAATCTTATTGAAGAAAGCTAACAGGAGAGTCATACATCTTGTGTAAAGCTATAATTGATTCGAAATGATAAATTTTTGATTTAATTTTAGAAACTACTAATTTCCTGAGTTATAAAAAACTTATGGTAGTTATACTATTTTTTTTCTTTGTTGCACAGCTCTAAGTAATTTGCATCGTCTATTCGTCACCAGAGTGAGACGCGCGGGAGACATGAAATTGTTCGTGTGATGTACGCAACAGAATTGACTGCACTTGATTACAGTGGTTCTAAGGACATCAGTGTGGTTAAGAAATGAACAGCTTTTTTCTTTATAGGACTATTTATGCACGACACACGTTTTTTGCAGTATCTACTAAGGATGAGCGTAATACTGCCCTAAAAGAACAAAAATTAAAATTGGAAACTAGTATGTCTTTACCTACATTTATTTGGTCGATTTTAACTAGACTCAAATCTCCCTGAAATGAATCCGTGTATGATACATTGTATTAGTATTGTTACTGTATGAGTATCTTTAAAGTTTCAACATATCATTTTGTATGCTGGGAAACATTTTGGAAGTACAATTTCAAAACTTGAGGAAAAAGTTCTTGCTAATAAAGCAAAATAACTTTCTCAATAAATAGGACCCTGTGTTCTGTATACTGGCATATGCTGCCTTAAAGCATTCAAAGTACAGCCCTGTGCTGGTTTAAAACATGGCTTTTCACCTTTCTATTTATTAAACTATTGCATAGAGTTGAAGAGAGTTTTAATGTTGACAAATAAATAGAGGTTTAAAGTTTACCTTCTACATCTTAGGGCTACATTTTTGATAATTCTTTATTAGTTGAAAGCTTGAGTAGGAATTTGTTAGGATGTGATATTTTTAATTTTATCTTTTGGAGTGTGCTCATTGTCTTTAATTTTAAAGATGTGCCAAATTAAGCAACTAAGTTTGAGACCAAGTGATTTCAATCAGAGATTTAATGTAGGTAGTTGATTAATTATGAAAATTCAGCAAGTATTTGAAGGTAATATGAGCAAAGGTGATAATTAAAAAGGATGAAAACTAAAACCAATGTTAAAATTAGATTTGAAACTTTAGTCCAAGAGTCCACCTTCAGTTTGAGCCATGTATTGACAAAATGTCCCAAGAGACAGTTTTTGTCATGATATGGGTATTTTTGGGTAAAAGTGGCTCTGTCTGACAAAGCCATTTTCAAACTAAAAATTGCAATCATGCAAACAGGAAACATTTAATTGCTAGGTAATGTTTACCTTACTTAGGTTAACTGTGCAGAGCATTTTGTTTGTTGTACAGCCATGATTGGGTAAGGATTATTTTTTTGAGGAGTGGAAACCAATTTTCAAAAGTTTAGATGAGCAGAAAAACCTATATTGAAGGATATTTAAACCATTTTTGTATTGATATATTTAATCTTTTCATAGTCTACAGAAATTTGAGCTACATTTTTACATCTTTTTATCCTATTGCATTGGGTCATATGAATGAAACAAGCCATTTCTAATAAAATGTAATCTTACCTAAACCTTAACTTAACCCTGGCATACTCTAATGTAACTAGATGATAAAGAAAGCACAAGAGTAAAAGAAAAGTTCTACAATATAAGCTAATTTTTCGTTTTATTTTATCATGAACTTTTTAACCATAGGGTTCTGCCATTCTGATATAAAATCCTAAATGGCAACATTATATGAAGGCTGTACAATGAATAGGATGCTCCATGCAGTTGGCCATAGTAAAGTAAATAATAACCAATGGATAACTTAGAAGGTCAAAATGCATGACTTGTAGGTTTTTGCAAATATATTTCATATATCATGATGCTGCAAAAGTTTTAAATTAGATGTATAGATAAACCTGTGCTTGTTGAGTTGCTTTAGGAACCTTTTGAGGCTAAAAAGCTTTTCATCTGCATTTTGGCCAAGTGCAAGCAACAAAAAATCAATGTGGTTACTAAATTATTATCAACCTTCGAAACATTACTTTTGAATTTGAAATGAGGACCAACATCAGTTGGAGTAATTAGTTTGACTGCACACAAGTACAACAAAAAAACATTGTACAGAAAGCATGGAAGTACATGGAATAGAAATACTAAAGAAAAAGAATGCAATGGATTGGTTAGAAAATGTAGGTTTGTGCAAGAATATTAATCTAAAATACTCTCCCATATTATGAATGTCTTTTTCATTTGTATGCTACATGTGACTCCTCGGACAGCATAGGTTTGTAAAAGGATAGGTTAGTTGGGCTTATTTATCCTATGCAATGGGGACTGACAACCCCAGGGAAGCATTGTTAGGTGACCTCAGGTGTAGATAGTTCTTTGAGATTTTTACCCTATGGGCCCACTTTGCTTTTTTTTAATTTTCACTCTACCTATGTTATCTTTTCTTCTTCCTTCATAATGGGCTGTTTCTATGTGTAGGAAATCCAGTGTGAGAACACACCTGTGCATAGATTCCACATTTTTCTAGTCTGTACTAGGTGGTCCCTTCTTTTTGCTCTTTTGTATTCCATTTTATGTGGAAGAGAAGTTTTAGCTAAGAAGTGTAATAATAATATAATAATGCTACATGTGAAGCTTCAGAATCAGGATGCAGTCAAACCTCAACTTATAAACACTTCTTCATTCTTGCAAAACTCTCCATAACAACAATAATTTGTCAAGGTTTGTTTGCACATGCAAATTAAGCCAATTCTTTATTATAAATCAAAACTAATGATCAAACAAATTGTTTGATCATTAGTTTCCATGGGAAGTTTTTCAGAAAGAGAAGGGTTTTCATAAGTTGAAGATAGACCAGTGCACAATTTCAATATATTGTAAAAGTGTACCTAATGATTCCTCATTCTTCAAAATTGATCAGTGTTGTGTATAAGTTTATATTATTGTATATTTCATATTTTCCAGGATTTTAATAATGCTTTTAACAGATACTAACATAGTGCAGCATCTCATTGAGAGGTCTTTATATGGTAAGTCTTTTTTTTTTCAAGTTAAACATCTGACTGATTTCAAAATATAGTGCTGTTAGTTTTTTTTTTATTACAACTTTTTGATACTAAACTTCTAATATTTTAAGAGGAACTTCTGTGTTTTCTACAAAATGCATTGAATTATTTGGTATATATCAGTCTATTGATATTCAAGTTTGGATCCATAAATTATATATGCTGAAATAGACCAGCAAATAAAAGTATTTTATTGTTATGAAAATTGTTTTAAATTGTTTCTAAATGCTACTGTGCTAATGTAATTTTATTATGTATTGTAGGCTGAAAATATTGTTTTCTAAGGTCTGAAAACATTTGCACTTGGTTATAAAATTATGCTTCCACAAATATTTTTTTAATAGTTAGCAAAAATATGTACCAGATATTGATTGCACCCACTGTATGTTGTTTATATCATCATTGCATGTAGTAGGTAACACCTAGCAATTCTATATTTCTTTATTTCATTCCTTACAATGTTTCCTTAACTAAAGCTTTGCAATATATTTTCAATAAGAGTATTGAAATTTTTTTAAAAGCATAACTCAAAATTAAATAGCAAAATAAGAAAAGGGATCAATCATATACATATATATATATATATTCTCCTAATTCTAAAATTTCATAATTGCTGCCAGTTTACATATTTGTATTTTGCGGAAAAAAAGTGTCAATATTGGTTTCTATCATTGCCCCTCACTGTAGATATGAAAATGTTTTTGTTTATTGAGTGTTTTTTCTTTAGCTTCATGATTATGCCAACTATCATGAAATTATGTTTCATTTACTAAATTGGTTGTCAAAAAGAAATGTAACTGTTGGTATATTTCATTCAGAATATGCCATGCCTTGTCTTCAGATAAGTGTGGTATGTGCCTGCTGTGTATCTAATGGGAAATTGATTTGTCCTATTAGATTTGTCTTTTATAATGGCTACTTCAAAGAATTGTTTGTGGTATTCTTTGGAGTATTGTTTTGTTACATATTTACATAAATAAAAATAACTCTATTGCACATGAAATATTTGAGTTTAATTTTGAATGAGAATTTAGATAAAATTAAGCTGATAGTGATTGTACTTGCTTATTACTTGAAATATCAACTTTTTAATATTAATTTTTTATTCACTTCAGGATTCTCCTTTCCCCCTGGACGCTCACCATTTGTTCCAACAATTCGTCAGCCGTATAGGAAGCTTTTGTATGACTTCAGATGCGCACCATTCACCGACTATCAATTTGCCGATCAAACCCATCTTAGGCTGGACACCAATTGTCAGCCCATGTATTGCTGCAGGTCAGTCAATTTGTGTATNATTGCTGCGCACTGGGTCAGGACCTATTGCTGAGCACTGGGTCAAGACCTATTGCTGAGCACTGAGTCAGGACCTATTGCTGAGCCCTGGTTCAGGACCTATTGCTGCTTGGCTAGTACTGCAGGTCAGTCAGTTGGTATACGTTAACATGTAAAATATTAAATGCACTTTTATATTTACATGTAGGTGTGCTCTAGTTTTGTAGGTATGTTTTATTCACAGCATATAGCTAAAGATTTTATTACTTGTTGCAGTTGTGATTCTTGAGTAGGTGACTTGCGTTAGGTGTACATAACGTTTGAAGATGTCTTCAAGTGTTATGCATGCTATTCTTTGTGTTACATCATACACCAACTCAACTCAAACTTGTGTTGTTTTTGTACCCTGTGATCTTGGGTAAAAGTTTTTGATTGAAAAATGTTAATACAGTGAAATGTTCCTGAAATAATGCAATGAAAATTTTTTTCATTTATCTTTTGAGTCAAATCTTGCCTTTAGTTATGATCTTGTCATGCATTATTTGTTTGGTCAGTTTTGTGTGAAATTTTAAATTAAGTATTGGGATTTTAAATTAAATATTGGGAAAACTATTTCTTATAGGGAATATTGCTTTGGTAAATCTGGGTTTATAGAAATTTTTGAATGGTCTAAAACACATGATAAACACAAAGGTTTCACTCTTTGAGGTGGGCCACAAAGAAGTTAACTTTTTTTCAGATACTAATAACTCATTGTTTACAGAGTTATAAGTATCTGAAAAGTTAACTTTTTTGTATCCCACCCTGTATACAATATACTGTTTAATAATGTAGTATTATATTGAGGCATTTATCCAGTTATTTGCAATTGTTGTGAAAATAAGTGAAAGGTATAAATCATTACTATCACTTGCCTCTCAGATTCTTTTGTGGTAATTATGCGATTGAGCAATTGAAATCCCTGGAATATGATAGCTGTGTCTACTTTCTACATTAATATCAATGTTTTTGTTAAATGTAGTTTTTGTTTTGACTTCCATGCAGATTTGGTAAAGATTCCAACACTGACCACCTAGTGGCATTTGGAGGAGAAGATGGTAATATTTTCATAGCAGATTCGACTCAGAGAAACTTCCTATCTACCATACGCAGTAAGTAGTCATGATGTTGCTGTGCACCAACCATGTAAATGTGTTATATTTCATACATTTAACTCTATTTATTTATGTATGTTACTTATGTTTGAATTGTTGGTAATTTCATAGAACTGGAATTTCATACCAAAGGAGATAAAAATGTATGTGGGATTTTGATCAATACCAAGTACTTATAGCTTGAGTGTTCAAAGTCAGGGCATGTGTCAGTGTCCTCTTGTGTTACTAACGAAATGGAGCTCTAGCAGCCTAAAGAAAATATTTGTCAATCTTTATTAATATGTGTGCTTAGTTTGTGTAGAAACGAAACAAGTTTGTTCTGAAGACATAGGTATGATCGCTGAAATTTATGACAGCTTGGTGCATTTAGGGTCACTCACTCATGTATAACCAAAATATTTCTGTCAATATTGAATTTAGATTATTAGATTTTATGACAAGAGAGGAATACTATTTATTTCATAAGACTTCTTGCTTGCTTTTGAAGATTTCATTGATATGTACAGAATTGATAGAAAACAATGTGTTAGGCATCAGTGTGTATGTAACTTGTCATTTAAAGTTTCGAATTTTCTTTTCTTCTCTAAACCATGATAAAGGAGCACATAGGATTTAAAATGTTAAGATTAAACGTTTACAAAATCCGTTATCTAAATGATAAACAGGATGCCAGTTGTATAAATTAGTTCAAACCTAAAAGACCATTTTATCCCACAGGTGCCCACCCTGAAGACGTCCATCGTGATGCTGTTATTGATGTGAGCTGGGTGCCTAATTACGATGAGCTGGTGTCGTGCAGCGGTGACAGGTCCGTCGTCTTGTGGAAACTCGGCCAAGAAAGACTTGTCCCGTTCATCAAACTGATCGGACACAGCCGCACCGTTAAAACAGTCCAGGTCAACTCCTACGATCCCTGTGAGTGTCTGACTATACAGCACGTGTCTTGTGTGGCTTGCAAGTTCTATCGCAAGTTCAGTATTGAACATACGTTCAAGGCTAAGATAAATATCAACTGCAGTTCAACGATTTACTAAGTATCTGAATAAACTTATAGGGACATATTGCAACCGAAAGCAAAATAAGAATTCAATCAGTTTCGTCATTTTAGAAATGTTATTGCATTCTGATTGTTTATGAATAGACGAGCCCAGAATTTTTTCTTTAACCCTTTCACTCCCGCTGGGATAATGTGTCCCACAGATTTTGTGTGGGAGTTCTGGGGCGCAATTGGCGCCTACCCCACATTTGTGACATCACAGTACCTACGCTTCGCCAGTTACTTGCGGCCTCGTGTGAACTCTCAGCCAATTAGATCCTGCTTTCATCAGTGACACAATGAATTTTATATCACTGGTTCTGCAAGTGAACCTAATGTTTTCTATTATCCCAACGGAAGTGGAAGGGTTAAACAGCGTTTATATTTGTGACGCCTACCCTAGGAGGTCCCCTCCATAAGAGAGTACATGTAATATGTTACTCCAGCTGCAGATTTTAATCTTACGCTTGTCTCTGTTTTGGTGCAATGTTCTCATCTCATTTTTATCTGTTCTGAGTTATCATAGAATTGGAAAGCATTTGTTTCCTTCTTGAAACATTTACAAATTCTATTTGTACATATCGTCTACACTCAGGATAATGGAATAGTGAGGTATTTTTGCTTCTTTTTTTCGGAATTGATTTTTTTCTGTTTTACATTAGCTTTAATTGATTTAGGATTTGCTTTCATGCTTAACATTTTTGTCATTCCTTTCATGCTGAGTATTTTGGGCATTTCTTTCGTGCTGAATATTTTTAGCTCAAAAACGCAAATTTAGTTTTGAGACCCACAAAGTTAACCATAGTTGGCATGTGACTCAGGTGTGATAGCGTCCGGGAGTCGTGACTGCAACATCGTGGTGTGGGACAGACGCTGTGGGCCTCACAATCGCGCCGACATGATCACTTCTGCCCATCCTTCCAGCAGTGTGTCGGGTGGTGAGTGCTGAGGCTCATTTTCTTCAGTGCTGTGAGCCTAGGTTTATCATTTTAAGCCTCACAAGTCAAAGATTTTCTTACGAGGATGGTGCTGAGGCTCATTTTCTTCAGGAGCTGTAAGCCTAAGTTTAACATTGAACCTCATGAGTCTAAAATAATCACGGAGTGTGTGTAGTTTGTTTAAATAATTTACCAAACATCGTGATGAAATGATAATTCTTGGATTTTTCATCCAAGTTCCTTGGATCTGCTTTCTCTCGCGTCCGCGCCAACGAAACATACAGTCCAGAGTGAAGAGTCTCACCTCGACGATACATCACGTAGGCTCTTCTGCTCTCACTTGAGCCCAAGTCTTTCTCAGTTACTTGTATTCAGAGTGGTTGTTAAAAAAAGATTTGAACACGCTTTACATATGATAGCCAATTATAGGGAAAAAGTTACATTTCATTTGAGGCTGACACATACGGGACCAAACGCCGATTTTTAAAAAACATCAAAAAACTGCTTCATTGTTTCAAGATCATATCCAAGCACTGGAGCAGAGAAATGAGTCACCTCAACTTGCATTGATTTTCGACCATTTTGTGATTAATTTTCTGTACCTACGACTCCCTCCAGACAGAAGAAGGTGTGATGGCAATGGTATACATAACTCGTTTTTTTACTAAATATGGCGCTTGGTACCATATGATTCTAGGGGCTTCATATGAAGTACTGAATTATTAAAAAAATCAAATTCACATCTCTTAAAGTGGCGGACGGACGAATCTTTGGTCTGCCGGCACGCTCAGCGCGCTCTCAGAAGGTTCCCTCCTGGGCCACGCCCAGTAACGCTGTCGCGTCCCTCATTTTCTACGAGCAACACACACTTGTGTCAGCAGGTTCTACCGATGGGTCAGTATCTATATCGTGCGCCTCAGTCATGATCGGCTAAGAACTGCTTTAGCTTTTCACTATGTCTTCCGATGTATGCAGGTATTTTTGATTTATTGGCTTCGATTTTTGACTTGGAATTTTGGAACAGGAAACACTGTGGCTACCTCATAGCTTTAATGAGTGATCTCAACTGAATGGGGTATTTTGAAGCTTACGGTTTACGTATTCTAGTAAAAATTGTATTTTTAAAGAAAATGTTATTTTTGTACTTTTGATACGTCTCCCCTTTTGGTGCAGAGAATAACTTTAGGGTTAGGTCAGTTATGTTTGTCTAGTGTATGCTGGTGACCTTATGAGATGCTGTTAGGTTACTTCAGCTATAGGTAGACCTTTGGGATTTCATCTTTCTCGTCTGCGTTACTTCTTTCTGTATTGATGTCTTCTTCGCTAATTATTCTCTATCTTCTCTTTCTTTTCCTACCTTTCTGTTTCTATGTACAAGGGAGCCTATGCGGCAACACACCTGTGCAAAGATTCTACGTTTCTTACCGTGCATGCTAAATAGTCTCATCTTTTTGCTCTAGTGAAGTTGTCTTTGATGTGGCTAGGGTGCTCCAAACTAATTACCTAATAATAATTAAATACGTCTAGGCGCACTTTTCCGTCGACATAAATTTCTCCGAAAAATGTTTATGTGCGAAAAAAAGCTTCTGCAAATTTCGTCAGTGGAATTTAGGCGTCATTTTTTGTAGATTTTAGTTGTTAGTTTCTCCCTTCAGTTTTTCTATTTAAATTTAAGAACGTTTTGTAATTTACCGAAGAACCAAAAACGGCCTTTAGTTAAACGATTGTACTTTAAGTTTTCTGAAATACAGATTGCATTGTACGTAATGCATCGAAATCCTGCCGTATTAGGTTTCATTTAACTTACCACATTTTTTCTTCCAAGTTTGAGACTCGTATTATTATTATTATTATTATTATTATTATAATTTTTCTGGCTTAGTTACCTACCTTCCAACTAAAGTATTATTCATATTCATCTAAGTTTGCTATTGATTCGACAGCCTGATCAAGCTGTGGGACCTGCGGAAGACGTACAGCACCATGCGAAGGGCTCCTGTGCCAGTCCACACGCTTTCTCAGCCTCAGTCTGCTTACCTGCGTGGCTTCGGGTGGGCCTGCGCCCCAGAACGCTCACATTACCTCTACGCGTTAGGGATGGACTGCAAAATATATGCCTATCATCTTGCTGGGCCGACCCCTGAGCCGGGTAAGAGGTCACTTCCGTATCATAGCTTTGATTGCAGTAGGTCGACTAGTGGGTAGTGAGCAGCGATTTCGTAGCTGCGCAAAACGACCAGAATGAGATCTTTCTATAGTGCTTGTTCTGCTCATAGGATGAGCAATAGGAGTCTCAGCAATTACTCCTATTTTAGCTGGCTCTTGTGTGTAGCAATTATGAGGTATAATTTCACGAACATTTTAACATGTAATTGAATGCACGTAACACATAGACAATGATGGTGAGTCTATGTGAAATGTGAGTCTGATCTTTTCCTTTGGCCGCACGAATGTGATTAGTGCACAGTCCAGAGGCGACAAGGGAGGGGCATCTCTTTAGCTGCTATTCGTTGCAGAAGAATGACAAGTTTAGCCCTTTGAGTCTTGAACTCGTAAGTAGCTGTTCAAATTTGATCAAACCTTGTGAATTGCATAAACCAACAGTACGCAGCACGGTGCCAGGTACACGATATATTGCTTGGCTGGTTGGTGTCCTAAGAGTCCTCTAGTTCAAGAAAATATTAATAGTATTGAAGAATATAGAAAATTTTTAAGTAAGGCCTGAGGTGTTCCCGTCGTACTGTGAGGATTGAAGAATGTGTTGAGGACGTGGTTTTGAAGTTCAACACGTATTGTTTTTATTACTCTTCATCAGTAACCTGTACACTTATTCTCAGATTTTTGTTGAGCCGATTTTCATCTCTTCCACTGCCGTAAGATCA
Source organism: Orchestia grillus (assembly GCA_014899125.1). Lineage (NCBI taxonomy): Eukaryota > Metazoa > Arthropoda > Malacostraca > Amphipoda > Talitridae > Orchestia > Orchestia grillus. The sequence continues at coordinate 13,115 of VOMN01106296.1, read as the reverse complement.
TGCTGATTATTAAGTGATTTTTATTGAACTTTTGTACCGTGAGTTTCGAATTGTGTCCCGTACGAATGACTTATGAGACTCTTAGTAAGAACTCAGTCTGTGTGAAAATATTTACCAGTTTACTGATGAATCCGCTTCTTCATAAACAAGGCGCTGTCTTTACTTGTATTTTTAACAGCTGAAATGCATTCATAGAGGCAGCGATGTCACAGAAATGCCAAATATTAAGGCGTTCAATGTCTTTGGTGTGCAGTGAGCTGCTACTCGGGCTGCAGGAACACGTCCCACTACGTCCGGATAGCTGTGAGTCCGTGTGGCCGCTTCCTGGTCAGTGGGAGCGACGACGGACGAGCGCTGTTATGGCTCACCAGTAAACCAGGCTCCCCTCTGGGCCAGCTCACAGGGCATGGTGGGGACGTATCGGCTGTCGATTGGGGATATCATCAAGGAGACAAGGTTCGTAGACTAGAATTTATGCCAAAATTGTGTATTTATCAACTAATCGTAAGTTTTTTAATGTGATGTATAAGACATTTTTCTCTTATTTTTTAAATTGTGAACTGATCTTGAGCGTATTATACGTTGAGGCACCTGGAATCATACGGTATATGGTGAAAACGTAATGTATACCTTTGTCATCCCTGAACCTTTCTTTGTCTAAAGAGAGTCGTAGGTACAGAAAGATAATCACAAAATGTGTGAAAATCAATTTAAGCTGAAGTGACTCTCACCTCTGATTGAAGCCGTTTTCTGAGGATTTAAAAGCCGGCGCTTGCTACCGTTTCTAGAAGCTTCAATTAAGAGCTGTTATTCTGTTAGTTCTTCTGTCTTGAAATTACTCTTTATCGACGTAAAGCTAACTGTCACGAGCTCCGTAAAATTTTTTACCCATTTCATCATGTTTGAAACGACTTTCGACAACTATTTTGAGTTACAGCATTTTCGAAACTACTCTTTAATACAATTGGGTATATTGTGCCATGTGAAGAAAGACAAGCTTGAAAGCAAACGAAATGGCACGATTGAGTTACACGTGCACATGACCAGCCACTTATCTGGGCAGGAACTTTACGCGATTGTTCAGATAGCAAATTTTCAAGCCTGTCTTGAGTAGAACAGCATTTCATTGCGCTCAATCTGAACTACGGTATGAAGATTTTTTCACCAGTATATATTCTATGAAGTACCTGAAAACTTGTTCTACTGGTAGCCTATATCAAGTTACTCTATCATTTTCTTGTTCCAATGGCATGGCGAGTATTCTTATATTCAGTTGAACGCAGGTGATAGCCCATTTAGCTCAAAGAAGCTTCTGGATCTCTTGAGCTCTCTAACGATAATTCCTTCTACTTGACTGAATTATTTTAATGCTTATGCTCAATGAAGTTAACATGAATAATAAATAGTTCGATAAGAGTAGTTTCTTTCTAATGTTTTGCTTGAATTATAAGAATATGATGTTCAATTTGGCGTATTCGCTTTGCTATTGAGAAATTCAAATTTTATTAAAGAGTAATAACGTCTAACATTGTCTTGACGGGGAAATGAGTTTGTATGAAACTTTCTAACGGATTATCTTATTGTCCTAGATTGCAACTTGTGGCGACGACTGCGTACAGAAAATCTTCTTCATGAAAGATGCTTTTCCCGTTGATGAATCAGATTATCATGGGAGAGTTGAACCTGCTGACGAGACTGTTCTTGCTCGTTGTTCAACCACGACTGTTACATCTAGTAAAAGACGATTACTGCGATTCAGTGGATTCAATACCATGAATAATTGGAACGAAGCCCAGCATATTCCCCCGGTACCTAAAACCCCAAGTTCGAGACAAGCAGGGCTGCATGCCATGAGTACTCCTTTGCGCTCCAGCGGCACGACTGTAGCGCATCAAGCAACCCCAGGTCGTTACATCATCGACACGCCCGGAAAGCCCGTCCTCTCCTCAGCGCCATCGACGCCGTACAATCGCCAGGTTGACCATTCTGGGTCTACTGCAGTTCTGTCTACTCCCCGTCAGAGTGAAGAAGTATCTGATTCTTCTCTTCTTGCAACCAACAACGGCGATATTGCTGTTCACCCGCAGACTCCACAGACGCCTTCTAGTATAGACAAGTCTATGACGCTCTTGCAGTGGCTGTCTACAGCCAAGAAAACTCCACAACCGTCATTAGCGACCGCTACTCCGAAGCAAAACGGTCAGGATCAATCTTTGTGTTCGAGTGCTTCTAAGAGAGCCGGTATCAAGCGCAAGTTAACGGACGTCCTTGAAATTGGTCATGAAGATGAAGAAAACGTACTTGGAGATGGATCAAGCATTCATAAGAAGAAGCCTACGTCACCCACTAAAGCTGTTCTCTGTGACATGAATAATCACAATCCTACCTCAAGTGTGGCCAAGATGCTCGTCTACTGTAAATCAAGTGAAAGTCACAAAGTTTCCTCTAGCTCAAAGTTAGAAACAATTGCTGAGATCGGCGAAAGTGTTCAACCTTTTGAGTCGAGTATGATGGATACTTTAAGGAATAATAGCCTTAGAAATTCGTTCAACGAAAACAAGATTACTTCAAACGGAGCTATAGAAGTAAAAAATGTAAAATTATTGAACAATCAAGACAGCTTAATGACTGAGAGTAACTTTACATCGACTATCTTTACTCCAGTAAAAGCAATTTCGCGCCATAGCCCATCCAAATCTCGCTTCGAGTCACCGACTGCCAATCTCCCAAACTTCGTCGAAGACGGCGCATCGCCCCGCCCTGTGCCTGTGATTCGTGAAAAACCAACCCCGACTAACTGGCTCAATGCTATAGCTGGTCAACGAAAACTAAAATTCGGCACCACTCCTGACTCAAAAGTGAAAGGCACCCAGCCGCGAAAGGCAAGTTCGGCCACCAAGCGGGCAGCGAAACCAAGCGTGAGTCGTAAGGAGAAAAAGTATCTCAAAATTGTGCCTCTGTCGAACACGCCTTCTGATAACACAGGCAGCGCTAAAAGGACTACACAAACCAGGTTGGCTTTCAACTGATAATTTCCTGGCGACGGATCATAATACCTTATTAATGTAGTTTTACCGAGTTGTTACAATTTGTGGAAAAGAAATTAAGAAACAGTCGGAGTAAAGCATAATCTAATTTATCTTTGGCATATCATTGACATTGTAAAATAGAAAATTATATATACGTTAATGGTTATTTAGGTACTTGCTTGGCACAAATAGTAATATAAGTTTCCTAATTTCATGATCTCAATAATCTTCCAACATGTAAATTCGAAAACTTAATCTTGCATTTTACTGCCCTCGACCACGGACTCGACTTGTCGCCACGAAGCCTTTCGCGTTTTATCTCGTCAAATTGATGGGGAAGGTTTCCGTCACCAGATGATCGTTACAGAATGTCAACTGGATCGTAGCTCGGAACTCTGTAACAAAATAAAACCATCAAATGTATCTGCACCGTTCTGTCATCTTCGTTCAAAATTAATTTTCGTCAATTCTAGTTTTTTCTCGTTACCAGACCCTAAAATTTACTGGTCTGCTTGCAATTCAACAACTTTGCTCGTCTCGTCATTTTCATGTTTTTTCTCTTGTCAACTTCTGTTCGTGTTAATATAATTAATTTCCACTATAGATTCTCACATGAAACGTTACTATCTTTTGTGAACGCATCAAGTCATTCCAGTCATATAACCATTTTCAGTATTTGAACTACTGCACGCTTCGTTTGTACCATGTGAATTATCTCAACTTTTTCAACTATTCTTTGAAGGGAACTTTTACAAAGCTTTCTTTGGGGTAGGTGAAAGATGAAGAAAATAAATTACAAAATCGAGATCACTAACCGATCGCAAAGTTAGAGGCAGCGACAGATGCGCAAGTGAAGGCCCGGGGCAGTGGGAGGCACAGCGGGATGACGAGACCTCTTGCCACATCGCCGTCGCACACCTGCCAGCCTTGAACTTCGCTCACTGCGAAGCAATAACTTCATAAGTAAAGCGTATAATATAACATGCATGGGTATTTATTACTACCAGTTTGTTGCTAGGGTGTTTATTTGGAGATACGCTTTAAATTAAGCGAGAAATAGGACAACAGCAGAAAAGACACTGGGTTACATGCATGGAATAGATCGCTGGAGGAAGAAAGTGTTAGCGCCTGACCGAGGTATAGTGAGGTACTTCTTTAATTTATTCTACCTACAATTCCATCCGCCACATTCAGACCTGAGCTCTACAGTTCAAGTAATCAAACTAGATCTCGTCAAAGTAATTCCCTACCTCTAACACAGGTACGAAAAATAGAGTGAAAAAAAACACTTGTGACGGAGGCAAACCAGCAACCTGCTCCCCCCTGTTTAAGTCTCCAGACGTGTTCTACAGTAGATCTGGGGAATCGACCAAAAACTAAACGTAGTCTTACTGCACATACACCACTGCCCCAGGCTGCAGCTACTTCTTCGTTCTAAGCTGAATGCAGCTTAGCCACAAATAGAGCTGAACAATTATAGTGCTAACACACTCAGCTTCGCCCTAACTTCTGACTGAATACTAGGATTAAAGTACCAAAATATTCAATGCTCACTTAAAAAACAATGCTCACTTTTAGTGCACTTACTGCAACATAGGAATGTTCGATGCAGTAGTATATACACATCGATCTCAGAGATTTTGCACTCAGTATCGAAAGACTTGCACATTATATTTAACACAACTCTTGCTGACTGCTTCAACCTTTGGATGAAAGACCAGGCATGTTTACGTAATTCTTCAATCGGATGTAAATTCTAGCATTTACTTCTAAAATAATATTCTGATGAAGCTTGTTTGAATTAAATGCATGCTGTATTCATCGTTAGACTTCATTTCCCAGAAATTATTGTTGCAGCTACACTAAGTAAGCTGGGATAGGGACATATAAGCATCTCGCTTAACGAGACCATCAAATGACATAGTCAGTATTCCCGTGCTGGATTCTTTCTCGCAATGTTTTCCCAGCCCATGAAAGTAGAACGAGAACAAACCCAAGGAAGAGAGAACACAACGGTCCATTTGGCACAAGTTAAGCCGAGTTATTGACTGGCCTTAGAGAACGGGAAATTCTCACTTTACCCTCACCCAGACTTGACTCATCCCTCGCTGAGCACACAACGCTCCCATGCACCTCTTAGCACTTACGCTCTCTAGGGGCGGAGGTGTCCGCAGGATTGCCGCATGTCTCCAGCCGGTGCAGCTGTACCTCGATGCCGCTCACCACGCCTCCGCTGCACTCCTCCACACATACCTGACATGTAACACATTTGTATCAAATAATAAGAGCTAAAGTTGAACGACACTCGGGTTCCATAGTTAATAGCCCGTCGTGTATATATTTATTTATTTATAGATTTGGTGGTACACTTTCAGTACTACATAGGTTTAAAATTCACGGAAGGACAAGAATAGGCATTGAAAATAAATTGAAAAATTGAGTTTTTTAAATAAGGAAAATCGTTGAAAAAATTATCCCGAAATAATCAAGTAAGTTACAAATGCTGATGTTTCAGTACCTCACAGATAAACGGTATATGGGCTATAGGCCTTGAATTAATACATTTAAAATTGGTGGTAAAAAATCTTTTTTCAATTTTGTGCATCCTGTATCTACTTTACAATTTGCTACACAAGATTAAAAAAAAAGGAAACCCAAACTCAATAGATAACTGCCCTTGATTTAAGGCATCTGTTACTGACGGGGTATCCATAACTAAGAAGTACAGCTCATACATTATTAGATTATTAGTTTAAATTTCCCGATACACACGAGATATGATCCAAAAAGAGAGCAAAGATAAGAAGGAGAAAAAGGGATCATTTAGTATGGAACGTAAAATGGAATCTATGCACAAGTGTGTCCTCGCACAGGATTTCCTGATGAAGAGCAATCAGTTAAGAAGGCACGAAAATGGAAAACAGAAAAATGAGCACGAAAGATAGAAGTCCCAAAGGCTTAGTCATAGCTGAGGTAACCTAACAGCGTCTCCTGGGATTGCGATAGGCAAACCGAACTATCCCAGCCCTACTGCCTATCCTATGCTCTCTGAGGGCAAGTACGTAAGGAAATTTACGTTAACGCAGTAAAACATACGGAAACTTACATTACATTAAGAAAGGAAGAGTTTTCAAAAGCACACCTGTCCTGTGAGCGGCGCATCAAGCACTACAGTGTCGCTGTCGAGGTGTCCGGTGACGGAGAAGCGGGGCAGACGGCTGCGCTCGCCAGCATTGCTCACACTCGCCGGGGTAAGCGAGAACAGTCGCGCCCGAGGCGACAGAGGTGTCATCGCCGACTACAACAAATACAGGGTGGCGCATAAGTAACGCACCCTTTTCAAAAAATCGTATCATGTCTACCGATACCCAGTGTATACTTTTTTCTTTATTAATTTTTTAAAAGGGTGCGTTACTTATGCGCCACCCTGTACAAGCAGAGCGAGATGATTTGATTTGTAATGCGTTTATGTTGCATTTAAGTGAGAGAAGTGCTGGAGCCGTGCACAGCTGTGATTCTTTTTGTCGGTAGCGTGTAACCATGTTTTAACGAAATATGCGTCTTAAAGTTTTAAATTTTTTTCCAGTGTTTGTATATTCATAGAAATCTACTGCAACGATGAGAGAAAAGTATTGTATTCGTATAGTAGGGTGAGAACATAAAGAGGGAAGGGTCTAGTCTGTTTTTTCGTGTAGATATGATCACTCCTTATTGAAGTGAAGAAAATAGTGCTCTGATATAGCAACCAAAATATCTTTGGGATTTGAATGAATCCCAAATTTGAATGAATAAACACGCAGAATTTTTTTTTATCATAAACGAAATTAATCGTACACAGAAAATTACAGAAGATTTCGGTATCTCTAATACCGTATCTTCATATCAAATTCAGCATGTAAAAAAGAAAGAAAAGAAAGAAAAATAGTTTATTCTAAACTTGGTCACATACTATATTAAAATCGCGTGTAGTATTCACGTGATTTTAAATATTTTGCACTCGGTATTGAAAGACATGTACATAATATTTTACACAACTCTTAAAAGCCTCGATTATATTACTGACACTCACTTTGTGTTCCACCAGAAATTCCACCATACTAATCAATGGTTTGGCCAGCAGACTTCTCTTCATTGTGCATCTGAGGGAGGAGACAAGAAGTTATAAGACGAGCATGCACACGATCTACCTACAGTATGCTCTACTTGATTATGCACATATGTTTTATTAAATGAAACTTTCAAACAAATTTTGTAATTTCAGGTTTTGTACAATATTACATTCGATTTTCCAGTGATATTGTATCCTGTAGAATTATTGCACTCTGAATTGTCATGTTCTTCAAAGTTTGTGAAATTTTAGTGTTTCAACTACTCCGTTGGATTATGTAAAATTACTATAAATACTAAAAATGGGTAAAAAAATCCGGTTTTATTGAAAAACATTGCGCTGAAATTACTTTTATGTTTGGAGCAGGCGTGTCGACACTAAAAATAAAATAAAAATGTTATGTAGTGATTACCGTACTGTCAAATCGTTTGTGTTTTCTAGTATACCATACAGAAAAACACCAAAAAACGCATTTAGAAAAGTTATCTGCAAGGGATATTTAAAACTCCTCATTCTACCAGCAAGAATAATTTTGAAGGGGATGGTGCAACAAAAGATTGTAAATTTCCAAGCGTAAACTTCTCAACACCCATGCTAGAATGACGAGTCCTATTACAGAGCCTCCACTAGGCAAAGCAAATAGAACCAAAGGGGTTGAATGGGCACAGAATTGCAAGCAGGTCAATTTTAACATGTAATTATTGATGATAAATCCCGTGTAACGCTCGATAGACCTGATGGGTAGTGATTTGATTGGCCGTTGAATGGTCGTTCGGCAGGAGTGTTCAATTGTCGACAAGGTAGTGGGGAGTCATGTTTTGGGCAAGCCTCTAAGGAGATGAGTTAATTGCTCCCGATAAAGTGCCAAAAATATTAAAACAGAATTTAAATTCATATTGTAAGCTCTTGGATGACATCTTTCTCAATCAATTATGAAAAAGGTCTTCGATATTTCCACAAGATAATGCGCCTACACACAGATCTAAGGTCTAGACTACATGGCTGTTAGACCATAGATTCGAAAGGAATAATTTAATGGTGTAGCCTCTAAATAGTCCCGATTTGATTCCCATAGAAAATTTATGGTTCATTGTTAAGAAGACATATGCTGACGGCAAGCAACACTCAAGCTTCTAAGTGGAGAAACAATTAGAAGTGCTTGTCGATCAATTAAATCATCTCAGATAGCACAATTGACATCAGCAGTTGACCAACGTTTCATTAGAGTATTGAACAATAGAGGAAACCATGTTTGCTTACAGCCTGTATTAAAAGTCTTAGTTATTTTGCCATTCGACTATACCTTTTCGTACTCAGTAATTAAGCACAGAAATATGTAATTCCATCCATAAAATAAAAAGTAAAATATTATTCTTACTTTTTTGTTCCTTTACATCATCAAAGTTAACATTAAATTAAGGCATAGATGCACAGATCATTAACAACGGTTCACTTAAATACTCAATAGAGAATAATAATTCAAAACTAGCATGAACAGTTCTGAAACTCGCAATTTTTTCTAGAATCATACACAGGGCGTTAGGGCTACTTGAGGACATGTCGTTTACAATTCATTACACACTCAAATCATTATCATATTTTATTTATTTTACATAACCCATTTAAATAAAAAACACGCATAGTTGCTTCAACTGCAACTATGATGGTTTTAGAAGTTGTGAGGAGCAACGGTCATATATCACCTTACATTTTTCCACAGGGCCTTCAGGTTAATGTTGCTGCATACATCGATGTTCTAAAAACGGTTGTGAAGCCCTAGATAGATTACAGTGGTACTGGTGGTAGTAGTCGTAGAACTTTTCTAGTTCCAACAAACCGCCACATCAGTTTCCGAACCACCCGTATAAATCTTCTGTGTGCTGATCCAAGACATGGTCCATGTCAAATAGAGCCTCATAATTCATCGTAGATGGCAAATTATATGGTAAAAGAACGTGTTCATCCGATTGAGCATCCACACTAAGCCAAGTCAGGGAGAGAGAAAGTTGGTTCAGGCGAACCAGATACTGCAATGATAACTGCAAGTGTCGTAAACGCAGAAGGGATTCTCCGCTCTCAACGCCAAGGTTAGTAACTGGGAGCTCCTGAAAGTTCCGGTACACAATTGCAGTTAACCGCGTTATAGAACATCCAATGGAAGGCCATACTTATTTCAGCAAGACTCAGCACCTCCTCACAAAGCCATTGTAACCTAAGATTGGTTATATGAGAATTTTTTACGATCATGTGACCTCCAATTTGTGGACCCCAAACTCGCCAGATTTAAGTCCTATGGACTATTACGTGTGCATCGTTGTTGAAAGGGAAACTAATCAACATCCTCACAGTACCACAGCTTCACTAAAGGCCTGGCCTCTATTGTCCAGACGATGTCCGTAATGAATAAGAACCACTCCAGCTTGTAAACGCTCTCAGAAGCAGTCATTGAACCCAAAAGTGGCTTTCTAGAATAATTTAATTAAGAAGGAACATCAATAATATTTGCACAAATTTGATTTAAATACACACATTTTTCGCTAACTATTATCGTTTATTCCACACGCTAAAATGTACTCAAATAGCTCTCGCACCCTGTATGTATGTACATATATTCGGAAGTCTTCTAAAAAAAAGTTTTCTTCTTAATGATTCCCGGATGTCCGCTCTTCGAAACTATATGGCATATTTATAGAATATGTACATATGTACAGAATTTGTAAAATATTTATTATATAATATGTAATAGAATACGTACAATAAAATATTCTCTAAAAATTTCTTTGCACAATCAAGCAAAACGCAACGTACAAATGTAACCTAAGCTATTAAAACTGTGATGTAGTTTATGGCTTTGTTGTTTGTTACCGATTTTTTGGTAGAACAGAAACTTGATGATTCTTCCATAAAAGAATTCTGTTCTTATAAAAATGAAGAGTTTATGTTTATCGGTATCGTGAATACGAGATGCTATATGCATGGAGTTCCTGCAATGCGAGCCTTGAGTGTTAGAAATGCTCTTATCATTCCATAAAATATGAAAAAAATTGACATCCATTTCTAGAAAAACGAAAAGAATAAGCAATTAGCCTCAGACCACAGTGCACAGAAGAGCTATACCAATACATCATGACGAAAGTAATGAGAAAAATATAAATGACCAAAAAGACCCGCCTGATCCACCAACACGATAAAATGAGTCAAAACAGCGTCTCCATTGAAGTATCACTCACTAAATAGGTCATAATAAAGAGATTGACCCAACGGGTCACCGGCAGTTTATTAACATATAAAAATAGAATGTGCTCAACAATGGTACGAACTTTGAGGAATCGGATGAAGCTGAACTAAGGAAAATATTGTTTTACGTACTGTTCACAATAAAAGTAAATGCCCGCGTTAGATAAATGAACAAGCAGAAATAGTTCCAGATTTGTTTGGTTGACGTAGTTCCATTCGGTCCATAATGTTACTGTCATATTAGAAAGTGCAGCTTGAAAAAAATTAAGTGAAAATCTAAACGGCATCAGACCCCAATGAGCAATTTACCTCACACTGACGGTATGTGGAAACTTGAATTCATGGTACCGCTTTGTGAATAATTTTATGAACTATTTGTTATTTTCATAATCCATATTCGAAAGTCACATTATTAAAAGAATAAACAGAACATTAGGCTTGGCCCACTACTGCGGTACACGTCAAATTAAGTATGGTCACTTCTATTAATAAATGATTTTACGGAATTTCGCCAGCTATTCAACATAAGGAATGAAAGCGCACCAAGTGAAAGCTAAAAAGTGAGGAAAGAAAGAGCGCACCCCTTGAGGCACACCACAGTCGCCAGAGATGTGGTTTGGGCTTAGCAGAGAGTTATATCTTTGTAAATGAAGGTATTCTCAACTAAATGAAGGTATTCATATTTTTATCTATTTTAGTTAGTTTAAGCCTTCCTAGGCACATGAAATGTGATCTTAAGAGAATGAAAAAAAGGGACCATTTAGTATGGATATTAGAAAATGTGGAATCTATGCACAGGTGTGTCCCCACACAAGATTCCCTGCACATAGAAACAGCAAGCTCAGAAAAAAAAGATGAATAATGATAAACAAAGAAGGCATGAAAATTAAAATAAGCAAAGTGGGCACAAAAGATAGAAATCCTGAAGGCCTTGCTATAGCTGAGAATCTAATAGTGCTTCCCTGTGAGCACCAGTCCTCATTGCATAGAATAGACAAACCTAACTAACCTAACCCTAATGCCTTTCCTATGCCACAATCACACTGAAAAATATAAATTTGAGCATTTGTCATCATTTTTAGCAAACAAGTCATGTTCGGTAAACTATCACCCTAGAACCCAATTCTCTACAAGATGATAAAATAATCAATTTGCAAGCACACATGGTTCTTTCATAAAACTCAAAGTTGACCACACTTCTAAGTTGGTAGCCACATTTAGAAATGTGTGAATTCTTACTCTTCTTGTCCATTTCACTTTGATACTCATTAAGTACCTACTTAACACGTTGACTCCGATTCTCCACTCAGGTAAAATTACATGCTGACAAATACCTCTACTATGAATTTAAAAATGAAAGATTTTGGTTCCACAAATTTGGTTACTCTATTAATTTTCTTTCTAATCAGAACTAGCTTATGCGATTGATGAACACAAATTTGGAGAAAACTCGAAAATTTGTATTTATCCATGATAGTGCTTTGGTTACATTAGGTTAGGTTAGACGATCGCGTGTACCATATATGACCCACTTCGGAGTCAACGTGTTAAGTCGGGAGTTTTTCAGGCAACTAATTTTTTACCTAGGACGTATTTTCATCAGCATTAACATTTCAAAATTGTTATGCACTGAAATTATGTACTGCTGGTAAAAATACAAAGCAATTCATGAATTTGACACAATAACATACTAAAACTAAAAGCTTAAAATTACACTACAGTATGACCCACAAAAACCTGAACTAAAGAGTATTTTTTTCCCCGTATCAGTAATACCGTCATAAGAATACCATAAGCATTTAATTTCTGGCACAATTCTCGGTTCGGGATTTTGTGGGACATACTGTATAACTCTTCCTAAGAACTCTATTTTTCCCCACTAGTGGCCGCAACCCACCAAAAATGGTGGGAGAAATTAAATTAACTTCTTTAGATGCACTCTATTTACAGCAACTGTAACATAAAGCAATGTTATTTTCAGGATCACTGATACAGATTGCTCTAGCTGACAGTCTCGCTATTAGTTTAGGTATACAGACACTAGAATGTTCTATCTAAATCCTGAAAAGTGTGACAAACAGACTGACGGAAGGCACAATTAACCAAGTAATGATCAACCAAGTAAGGATAAACCAAGGAAGGACCAACCAACCAAGCAAACAACACTGGGCTATTATTATACAGGGTGACACAAAAAAAGAGGGAGGATGTATCACAACCNCCTCTTTTTTTGTGTCACCCTGTATAACTAAGTGCATAAAATTCTCCAAAAATTTAATGTGTTCAAGGAGATTCCCATCGTAATAACATAGGAGAAATAAAGCATAAAAAATATAGGAATTCATTTATTTAAGGCAACACCTGGCGTTTTATTATATAGTAGTAATACGTACCTCAGGGCATAGTGAATGTTGATGCAATTTCCATGGAATGTTTCATGGATGGGCTTTTTAGAAGAAGACAGGGGCAATGAGACCTCAAAGGGCAGCTCAGAACAGCCAGGGGGTAGCTTGCCTGGCTTCACCACATCCACAACCTCGCTGTGAAGCACTGACGGCTGCCCATGCAAATGATAATTAATTGGCGGCGATTATGGCTCTTCTGTTGTAACTTACTCAAATCCATAGAAGTGCTACCACATATTGCAACTAATCAATGAGCACTACTGAAAGCTTAGAACTAAAAAGGGATTAATGTTATAATCAATGAGCACTACTGAAAGCTTAGAACAAAAGGGAATT